>SRPV01000373.1:0-21499 GCA_018360135.1 Claviceps sorghi | reverse complement strand
AGTTAGGGTTTTAAACTTATATTATAATTAAAAGGTTAAAAGTAGCTTTAGGTTAGTAGATTATTAAGATATATACTTTATAAGCTTATTATCTTATATATTCTGCCTTTATACTTAGCTTATTAGTCTTAACTATTATAAGCTTATTATTTTAGCTTTTTTACTTAACTTCTATACTTTTATCTTTATACTATAAGAAAATATAGCTATTAAAGATAAGGGGTTTTTTAAACGTTAGCCTTTACTTTAGTTTTATAGTAAACCTAATATTTTTTAACTTAGCTTCTTCTTTTTTAAAAAATATAATATTACTAAAGCTAAGGGTATTATTAATCTATATTTTAATAATACTAAAGTTTAGGTTCTTATCTAAAGTAATTAATAAGTATAAATTATAGCTTAAGGTTATTATTATAAGCTTTTTTTAATAATACTTTATATAGGTTACCTATTAGTAAGTGCTTACCTTAGCTATTTTATAAAGCAGCTTAATTACTTCTATAATTATATTAGTAGGATATAAATAAGCAATTTATTAAGGTAATTTTATAATAATTAGCTTATTAAGCGTAGTTTAAGACTATATATAGGCTTATATAATATCTTAAATTTATAAGAAAATATTCTCTTTTACTAATAATAGTGCTAATATTATAATAAGTTATTAGCTAGCTTATTAAATTATTAGTAACTATATAAGAATTATATCTTTTCCTTTATTACTATGCCCTTAGATTACTAGCCTTAATTTTTTATAAAGCTTATTAATACCTTTACCTTTTACCTTTTAAACTATATAAGAGTTAAAGAAGTAGTAATTTTTATGTTTTTTTAGGTTAAAAGTAATAAATCTAAAAACTTTATAGGATAATAAAGTATTAACCTCTTTCTTATTAAACTTAGTAAAAGGCTTACTTTTACTAGTTATTTTACCTTCCTTCTTAAGATTTATTATAAGCTAAAAATTATTCTTTTTCTTAGTAATTAAAAAGGTAAAATCCTTAGTATTATTTTTATAGCTATTACTAATATATATAATAGCTACTATTTTCTTAGTCTTATTCTTTAATACCTTTCTTTTTTCCTTTTTTTATATATCTCTTTTTTTTAAGTCTTATTATAATAGTGTTTTAAAGTTAGTAAAAGAGGGGTATATAATATACTTAATGCCTCTTTATCTTACTAACTATACCTATAATAAACTAATATAAGGAATATTATTTTAATATTCTTTACTTTCTTAGTTTATAACTTACTAACTTATAGTATTATTTACTATAAGCCTTTTATACCTCTCTTAGGAAATAATATAATTATACTAAAGATAGTAATTCTTTATAGTATTAATTACTATAAGTGCTTAAAGGGCACCTTAAGGCTACTCTTTACTTATAATAATTATTACTATAGAAACCTTATAATAATGCTATTTCTTTATAATAGTAATTACTATAGGTATATAAAGGGTACTTTTAAGCTGCCCTTTATTTATAGTAATTATTATTATAAGGACCTTAGTAATAAATATATTTATTATCTCCTTAATATTATCTTTTAAAATCCTTAATATAGTAATTATTATTATAGAGACCTTTCTTAGTTATCTCTTTCCTTTTTTTATAGGTAGTATTATTATAGCTCTCTTAGCTTATACTAAAAATAACTTTATTCTTCTATAAAGTTCCTTCTCTTCTTTATTTACTTTTTTCTCTTTTTTATTTACCTTTACCTTTTCCTTATTCTCCTTCTCCTTTAATATATTAATAACTCTATTATTATTAGTTAATTTTATTATATAAGGCTTTATAACTATACTTTAAAAGTCTATAGAGCTATTAAGTATTACTATAGTATAAGTCTTATTATTTATAGCTAGTAACTTATAGAAACTATACTAACTACCTTTTTTATACTATACCCTTATATTAGATTATAATAGTAGCTTATAGATTAAAAAAGTATTTAGCCTATTCCTTATATATAATATATTATAAAGTTGCTACTTTATAATATATTTATAGGCTTTATTAGTAGCTTTATAAAGAATTATAGCCCTTTAAGTTATTAAAAGGCTTAGGGTTAATTTTATTATTATCTATAAATATATTTTAAATACTAATAGAGTTAGTATAAAACTATTAGATTTAGTAGAGTTATTAATAGCTTTAATAGCTATTTATAACCTTTAGCTTAGTATAAGAAGGTTACTAAACTTAGCCTTAATAATATTATATACCTTTTTTAATAAAGTATAATAGCGTTTAACCTTCCCTATACTATTATAGGCTTTAATAGAGACTTTACTTATATTAATAGCTATTAACTATACTAAGTAGTAGAATTCTATAAAAGTAAATGCTTTTTTAGTATTATAAATTATTTAGTTTAAAGGCCCTAAATATATATTAATTTAATATTCTTTTAAGGCATTCTAAATATTATATACCTTCTACTTCTTTAAATTAAGGAAATATATAGCTTAAAATAAGATTATAGTATTAATAATATATAGAATAGGTTTATTATTAATTTAAAGGATATTAATAATAACTTTATAATTAAATTTATAGTCCTCTTTTAATATAAACTTAAACTTACTAAGGGATTTATTATAAAGTTAATATTAATAGTATTTATAAGTTAGTTTTTTAATAATTTCTATAGTTATATCTTTATTAGCTTATTATAGTAGCTAGCTTAGTTATATAATAAAAGGGTAACTAAAGCAGTAGTAAAGTTAATAAATTTCTTATTTTAAAAGGTAAAAAACCTTAGCTTTATTAGCTTATAAAGTCTACTAAAGATGTCCCTATTTATAAATAATTAAGACTTTTATTAATCCTTAAATTAATATATTTTTAATATTATTAAGCTTTACTTTTATCCTATTTATATCTATAATATAATATAAAAATAGTGTTAGTAAGCTAAGAATATAAAAATTAATAGTACTAAAGACTATTAGCACTTAAAGAATACCTAAGGATTTTATTAATCCTATATTAAAATTAATAATATATTAATCTATAGCTTTAATCTTTAAGTAAGGTATTAACTTTATTAATGCCTTTACTTAGTTAAGTTTAATAGTTAAAATACTTATAGCATTAATATTAAATATAATTCCTTAAAATACTTTATTATTATATCTTTTTTCTAATATAAAGCATTAAGGGTTAGAGTTATTAGTATAGTTATAGGGGTTATTTCTTAATAAGGTATATTTAAAAGCATTATTTTTAAGCATCTTTAAGAGTTAAAATCCTTTAAAAGTTAGGGTTTATAGTATATTTATTAGTAGCTTTAAAGCTAGCTTTATATTTATAATAAGAGTTATAATAAAAAATTATATAAAGGTTAGCTTTAAAGGGTTTTATTACTTTTTTTCTATAGTAAAGAAAGTATTAATAGCTTACTAAGCTAGGTAGTCCCTTTTATTATTTTTTTTTAGTTTTTTATTACTATATTCCTTTAAAATACCTTTAAAAGCTTATAAAAAGGTATTATAGCTGCCTTTTATAAGTAGTATCTTATAGTTTTTACTCTTTTACTACTTCTCCTTTATCTTTTACTACTTATACTTAAGGTAGTTAGTTAATTAATAGCCTTATTTACTATAAATAAAGCACTTATAAAAAAAACGTAACTTTTCTTACTTTTATATAGAAAAATAGGACTTATTTACTTAGTTATAGTAGTAGTTTATAAAGTAAGCCTTATTATAGTTACTTAGATTACCTATTTCTATAATTTATTACTATAAGCTAATAGTCTTATTAACCCTTAAGCATTTTCTAAGGTCTTTAAGTACTCTTTTAAAAGTTAATATATAGATAAAGAGTGCTAATTTACACTTAAAAACACTATTAATAGCTATAATTAGCTAACTTTAAAGCTTTATATTAACTATATTTAATAAAAAAAGGTTATAGTAGATTTTCTTAAGTTTAGTAATAAAAAGCTTAAGGTACTATAACTTAGTTTTATTAAGGTTATTAGTAATAATTTTACTAAAAGTAAGTTTATTTTATTTAATTTAATAGAATTATTAATTACTTTCTATTTTAAAGTAATTCTTTATATAAGTTATAAGCTTATAAAATAGTAGAAATCTACTTAAAAGTATATTAAGGTAAAAGATAAAGATATCTTTTATAAATATTATTAAAAAAGCTTAGGGCTAAACCTTTTATAAAATATTACTTCTTATATATATATTAATAAAGATATTAACCTTTAGAGTAATAAAGTTATATATTTTACTATTATATTTATCTTTCTTAATATATTCCTTAATAAAGTCTCTTAAAATTTAATAGATTTATTTATTTATAAGGTTATTAAAAGTAGGTATTTATAAGTTTCCTTATAAGTCTTATCTCTTTTATTAGTTATTAAGGTATTAACTTTACTAGCTTTTAATAGGTTTTAGCTATCCTTTAGGTTATTTAGAATAGTATACCTAACTCTATAATTTAAAAAGTTTTTAAAAGCTTTTTTATAGTAAAGGGAAAGCTAAAGAGACTTTTTTAGCTTATAAAGTGTAAAAAGGGAGCTCTTATATATATTATATAGCTATATAAGGTTTTTATATATTTTATAAGCTAATAGAAGGGTTTTATATACTTTAGTCTCTTAAAGGGGGATTTTATATATTTTATATAGGGGAAAATAGTAAGTTAGGGAATCTTTAGTTAATTTCCTTATTAATAAGCTTTTTTAACTTAAAAAGGGACTTAGTAATTTTAGCTTATATACCTTTACTAAGCTTAATCCTTTAGTTTTAAAAAATATCTTTTAAAGCTTTCTAAATTAAAGTATTAATTCTTTTAAAGTTAAGAAATTCTTAATCTTTAAAATCCTTTTAAAAGTTATAAATTATTTATCTAAGGCTTTAATTCTTATTATAGTATAGCTAAATATAGTATATAAATATATTATTAAGCTTAATAAAAGGAGTAGTATAAAGGTTAGCTAAGTTATTCTAAGTATACTCTTAGTTAGGCAAAATTATATTATAAAAGCTCTTAATAATACTAAGTATAGTATTAAAATATAGGTATTTTAATTCTATTATTAAGCTAAAATTAAGGTTTTTTTACTTTTATAATATCCTTTAAAGAGGGTCTTTCTTTTATAGTTATATTATAATATTATATTTATTAACTAGCTTAGTTAAAGAAAAAAAAAAAACTTAGTTTTTACTTTAAAGGCTAGAAAATAAGAAATTAAGGGTTTTTATTATAATAAATAATAAAGATAAAGGTTTTTTTATATAATAATTAGCAGTAGCGTTTAAGTCTATAAAAGTTATTATTATAAGAAAAGTCCTTTTCTTTTATTAATAAAAAATAGTTATATAGATAGAACTTAATCTTAAAAAGTCTTTTAAAAAGTATAAAAATTCCTTACCTATAGCATAGTAATAGAACCTAACCTTATAAGAGGTCTTTTAGAAGCTATCTCTTTAGATAACCTTATAAATCTATAGTTTTATAACTACTAATTAGTGTTAGTTTAGCTAGTATTATATATAATAAAAAAGGGTGATAAAAAAAGGTTTAATTTAGCTTATTTATAAAGGTTTTAAGCTAGCTTAAAAGGTTAGAAAAGGTAGGAAAAGTAGTAGTGTTATTAGCTTACTTTTCCCCTTAAGTGTAGCCCTATATTCATAGGGATGCACCTAATAAGAGCGCTGCTCTCGCTCCTATTAATCCGCCTAGGCTGTGCCGAGGTTCTCCCGTAAGGGGCAATTCCAACAATAAGAACCTTAGTAATAAATATATCTATTATCTCCTTAATATTATCTCTTAAGATCTTTAGTATAGTAATTATTACTATAAGAACCTTTTTTAGTTATTCCCTTTCCCTTTTTATAGGTAGTGCTATTATAGCCCTTTTAGCTTATATTAAAAGTAACTTTATTCTTTTATAAAGTTTCTTCTTTTTTTTATTTACCTCTTTCTTTTTTTTATTCTCTTTTTTTTTCTTTAATAAGCTAATAACTTTATTATTATTAATTACTTCTATTATATAAAGCTTTATAACTATACTTTAAAAGTCTATAAGGCTATTAAATATTACTATAGTATAAGTCTTATTATTTATAGCTAGTAACTTATAAAAACTATACTAACTCCCTTTCTTATACTATACCCTTATATTAAATTATAATAGTAGCTTATAAGTTAGAAAAGTATCTAGCTTATTCCTTATATATAATATATTATAAAGTTACTACTTTATAAGGCATTTATAGGCTTTATTAGTAGCTTTATAAAGAATTACAGCCCTTTAGGTTATTAAAAGGCTTAGGGCTAATTCTATTATTATTTATAAATATATTCTAAATATTAATAAAGTTAGTATAGAACTATTAGGTTTAGTAGAGTTATTAATAGCTTTAATAGCTATTTAGAAGCTTTAGCTTAGTATAAGAAAGTTATTAAACTTAGCCTTAATAATATTATATACCCTCCTTAATAAAGTATAATAGTGTTTAACCTTCCTTATACTATTATAAGCTTTAATAGGGACTTTACTTATATTAATAGCTATTAACTATACTAAGTAGCAGAATTTTATAAAGGTAAATGCTTTTTTAATATTATAAATTATCTAGTTTAAAGGTTTAAGATATATATTAATTTAGCACTTTTTAAGGGCATTTTAAACATTATATACCTTTTGCTTCTTTAAATTAAGGAAGTATATAGCTTAAAATAAAGTTATAGCGTTAATAATATATAGAATAGGTTTATTATTAATTTAAAGAATATTAATAATAACTTTATAGTTAAATTTATAGTTCTCTTTTAATATAAATTTAAACCTACTAAGGGATTTGCTATAAAGTTAATATTAATAGTATTTATAAGTTAGCTTTTTAATAATTTCTATAGTTATATTTTTATTAGCTTATTATAATAGCTAGCTTAGTTATATAATAGAAAGGTGACTAAAATAGTAATAAAGCTAATAAATTTCTTATTTTAAAAGGTAGAAAACCTTAGCTTTATTAGCTTATAAAGTCTATTAAGAATGTCCTCATTTATAAATAATTAAGCCTTTTATTAATCCTTAAATTAGTATATTTTTAATATTATTAAGCTTTACTTTTATTTTATTTATATTTATAATATAATATAGAAATAGTATTAGTAAGCTAAGAATATAAAAAATAATAGTACTAAGAACTATTAGTACTTAAAGAATGCCTAAGGATTTTACTAATTTTATACTAAAGTTAATAATATATTAATTTATAGCTTTAATCTTTAAATAAGGTATTAACTTTATTAGTGCCCTTACTTAGTTAAAACTAATAGTTAAAATGCTTATAGTACTAATATTAAGTATAATTGCTTAGAATACCTTATTATTATATCTTTCTTTTAATATAAAGTATTAAGGGTTAGAGTTATTAGTATAGTTATAAGGGTTATCTCTTAATAAAGTATATTTAAAAGCGTTATTTTTAAGTATTTTTAAAAGTTAAAATTTTTTAAAAGTTAGGGTTTATAGTATATATATTAATAGCTTTAAAGCTAGCTTTATATTTATAATAGGGGTTATAGTAAAAAATTATATAAAGGTTAATTTTAAAGAGTCTTATTACTCTTTTTTTATAGTAAAGAAAGTATTAATAGCTTACTAAGCTAAGTAGTCCCTTTTATTATCTTTTTTTAGTTTTTTATTATTATATTTCTTTAAAATACCTTTAAAAGCTTATAAAAAGGTATTATAGCTACCTTTTATAAATAGTGTTTTATAGTTCTTACTCTTTTACTATTTCTCCTTTACCTTTTACTACTTATACTTAAAGTAGTTAAATAATTAATAGCTTTATTTATTATAAATAAAGTATTTATAAAAAAAATATAACTTTTCTTACTTTTATATAGAAAAATAAGACTTATTTACTTAGTTATAGTAATAGTTTATAAAGTAAGCCTTATTATAGTTACTTAAATTACCTATTTTTATAATTTATTACTATAAGCTAATAGTTTTATTAACTCTTAAGCACTTTTTAAGGTCTTTAAGCACTCCTTTAAAGGTTAATATATAGATAAAAAGTACTAATTTACACTTAAAAATACTATTAATAGTTATAATTAGTTAACTTTAAAGCTTTATATTAACTATATTTAGTAAAAAAAAGCTATAGTAGATTTTCTTAAGTTTAGTAATAAAGAGTTTAAGGTACTATAACTTAGTTTTATTAAGGTTATTAGTAGTAATTTTACTAAAGGTAAGTTTATTTTATTTAATTTAATAAAATTACTAATTACTTTTTATTTTAAAATAGTTTTTTATATAAGTTATAAGCTTATAAAATAATAAAAATCTACTTAAGAGTGTATTAAGATAGAAGGTAAAGGTATCTTTTATAAATATTATTAAAAAAGCTTAAGGCTAAACCTCTTATAAAATATTACTTCTTATATATATATTAGTAAGGATATTAACCTTTAAAATAAGAAAGTTATATATTTTACTACTATATTTATCTTTCTTAATATATTTCTTAATAAGGTCTTTTAAAATTTAGTAGATTTATTTATTTATAAAATTATTAAAAATAGGTATTTATAAGTTTCCTTATAAGTCTTATCTTTTTTATTAGCTATTAAGGTATTAACTATACTAGCTTTTAAGAGGTTTTAGCTGTTATAGACCAGCTTAGATAGCGACTGCGATCTAGTGTTAATGAAGTTATTATTAACTATAAGGAGAAAAGGAAGGCTCCTATCTATATACTCTATATATGTGTTTTATATACTTATATAGGAGTAGGGCTTGCCCTTAGGGTCCTAAGCAGGTCCTATTTAGCTTTAATAAGGATTTAAGCTACTAGCTTAAATCTATTATATAGCCCCCTTCTCTGCCCCTTTTATACTATATAATGTGTAGCTATACACTCTTAGTAGCTAACTATTTATATTATAGTTAATATAATATAATAATATTAAATATAGTATAGGGCGTGGAGTGTGTAGTTATGTTATGTAATAATGCTATATAAGATTTAAGAAAAACAAATAGTTCTAATAAGTTACTAAATTAATAGCTATTAATTAGCCTTTATATAACTATTATATAATTAGCTTATATCCCTTACCCTACTATAAATTAGTTATATATTACCCCTTTCCTAACTTTATACTATCTCTTACCTTACTTATTCTTCTTATTATCTATCCCTCTTTTACTCTATATCTTAAGATCTTTTTACTACTTTTAAAATATATTTTATAAATAGTTCTTTATATCCCTCTCTTTTCTTTAACTTTTACTACTTAGTAGGTAGATATAAAATAAAGGGGGACTTAAAGAATAAGTTATATATACTAATTTTACTAATTAATTTTAACTACTACTGCCTATTATGTTTTATATATACTACTACTAATAGCTGTTTTTTATATATTTTAGGTATATAAAGCAGCTATTTATTTTATACTAAGAGAAAGTATAAATATAAGTATAATCTATTTTTGCTTATAAGAAATCCTATTTTATACTACTTTATATATAAAATAGTTATAGCTATTTAGTAGGGAGAGGCTATTTTAGTTCTATATATACTTACTTAATACTTTAATAATAAATATAGAAAAAGAGCTGTTTTTATACTAGAGTTTAAGGCTTTTAATAAGCGCTTTTTTAAACTTATTAAAGGATGCTTAAAAGGCTACTATAGCAGCGCCTTTTTTATAGCTTATAGTTAGTTTTACCCTAATAGCTACTTATTTATATACTAATAAACCGCTATTTAGCTCTATATAGACTCTGCTTACAGCGCTAATTATACCTATTAATACCTAAATCTTATATATACTTTAGTCTAAGGTTAGGCGCACTAATATATAAATTAATTAAATATACTACTAAGTAAAGTAATTAATATTAATATATTAAGGTTTTTTTGCTTATTAGCCTCCTTCTCCTCCTTTATCTTAAGCCTATTTAATACTAATATATTAAAGTCTTTCTACTTATTAGCTTTCTTTTTTACTACTTTTTAAAATATACTTACTAATATATTATAATCTTTTTACTTAGCTAAAGGCATAGTATACTACTAAGTTAGTATATAAGGCTGCTATATATAAAGCTACTACTTCTTTATTATCTACTATTAATAATATACCCTTTTTAGTACTATTACTACTATTACTACTACTATTATCTCTATTACCTTTACTTATATTTAATCTATTTTATAGCTAAAAAAAGCTTACTTTACTACTATTACTATCTTTTTTTATACCTTAACTATTACTACCCTTACTATTAATATTACTTTAAAAAGTATTTAATTTACTATTACTACTATTACTAATATTTTATAATATACCTTTAGTATAGTAGTAGAATAAGATATATAAGATTTTTATAGAGCTATATAAATTAAAGAAAAGGAAAAAGAAAGGTAAAAAAAGGTTATATTATATATCCTCCCTTATCTCTAAGTAAATATTAAGTAGGGGATATATAGTATTAAAATATATATAAGTTATATTATTTAAAGAGTAAAAATAAAGGCTAAGGTAGTTAAAGTTTTTATTAAATATTATATTAAGTAAAACTAAAGAAGAAAAATTTTATACTATTATTAAATTATTATTATATTTTATATCTCTTTATTATAGCTTAAACTAAGTAAAAGTATTAGTATTTTTAAGATTTTTAAGTGGTTTTTAAGTTAGCTATATATAGCTTACTTATTTAACTAATATATTATAATAATTACCTTTACCCCTTATATTCTTAGCTATAAAGATAGCTTTAATCTAATACTCTTTTAGTATATTAATATTATTATTCTAAGGCCTTATAAGCCTTAGATAGAAGTTATATTATTTTTAAGAAAGAAAGGGGTTATTTATAGTATACTTAATTAAGTTTATATAAAAGATAGAGTAAATATTACTTAAAATATTTAGCTTTATTATAAAAGAGATAGAAACCTTTAGAATAGTATACTTAGCTATTACTTAGTTAAGTTTTTTACTTAAGTAAAGTATATAAATATTATAAAGACTAAGCTATACTTTATCTTTAAGTTAGTATTATTTAGCTAAATAATATAACCTATTTAAAAACTTTTATTATTATTATTAGGTAAAATTAATTATAGCTTAGGTTAAAGCTATACCCTATTTAAGATATTTAAGAAACTATATTACTTATCCCTTAAATAATATATAGCTCCTTATAAAAGTAGGTATATACTTAATAAGGTCTATATTAAATTTATAAAGTGCTATATAAGCACTTAGGCTAGTAATAGTTAAGGTTTAGTTATTTAATATTAATTAGTATATAAGGAGATATATTAGCTAATTTATTTAAGAGAAAGAAACTATAACTTTTAAAACTACCTAAACTTCTTAGTTTATATACTTAGTACTACTATTTATTTAGGGATAGTAGAATATAAAGAAAAGTCTTTTTATACTAATAAGGTTATATAATATAGCCTAAAAGCTACTTACTTAATCTAAACTATAGTTTAAAATAATTAATATAAGGAACCTATAGAATTACTATTAATTATTAAGAAACTATTAAGTATATACTTTAGCTGCTATACTTAATATTGCCTTAAGCTAAATATATTTTAAAAGCCTATTTATAATAACTATAAGAAAGTAAGATATATTCTTATTAAATATAGGGAGGTTAGTTATAAAATCTACTAATAACTATAATTAGTACCTATTTAGCGCTAAGATAAGCTAAAAAAGGCCTTAATAAAGGCGCTAGCTTTTATAAGCGCTAAAATAATAATAGTTTTAGATATATTAAGCTATATTTATTAATATACCCTTCTAATAGTAGCTATAATAAAGCGCTTAAAATATTATATTCTTATTAAGGTGCCCTAAAAGTAGAGAGTTATAGGCATACTAAATAAGTATAGTAGTAAGTAGTTTATATTATAGGGCTTATAAGCAGCCTAAAATAATAAAGCATTATATATATTTAGTATATAGTTGCTTATTTACTACTATATTATAGCCTTAGTAGGGAACTTATATATACTTAACTATAATGCCTTAATTTTTACTTAATAGCTTAAATTGGCTTAAACTTCTTAATTCTAAAGGCTTTAAAAGTATATATTAGTAAAGAAGGTATAGCCTTAAGGATCTATAATAGGCTCTAAGGGCATTTATTCTGCCTTTAATAAGGCGCTAGACTAGGCTAATATTAATTATAATATATATATAACTAATATTAAAATAAGTAACTAATAGGCTATTAAAAAGCTTTTAAATTTATTTTATTTATATTTTAAAAGAGTATTTAAGTGTATTACTTAAAAGCCTAAGTAGTAGTAAAGGTAGTAATTAAAAAAAGAGAGTGTTCCTACTTAATATACTTATCTTTTTAATATCTTTTTAAGGCTTATAAAATATTCTAAATTCTTATAATTAATAAGGATAGTAAATAGCTAAAAAATGCTATAAAGTTTAGCTAACTATACTTTTAAATAGGAGATAATACTAAGCAGTTTCTTATTATAAATAGTATAGTTCTACTAAGGAGCTATAAAGTATATAGAGTAGTAGGCTACTAAATATAGAACTCCTACCTTATTATATTAAAATAGGTAATTACTAATAGCCTCTTTAAATATATTATACTTAATAATAGTATCTAAAGTAAGGTCTTATTAAGCTAAAATAAAGGCGAAAGAGAAGGCATCCTTAAGGCGTTAGAAAGCTGTTTAGTATATAGGGAACTATATAAATATAATACCCTTTTATATAAGGTTTAATAAGGGCTTAATAAGGTTTAAGAAGTTAGTAATAAACTCTTAATAAAAGTTTATAAAGCTTAAAAAACTATATATTCCTTAAGAATAGGTAGAGGCCTTTTAGTTTTAAATTACTACTATTTTAGTAGGGTTAAGGTATATAGTATGCCCTACTTAAATAATAAATCCTAGGTATTTTACTTTTATAACCTTAAAAGCACACTTATTAATATTAAAATATAGGCCTACCTATTATAAGTAAGAGAGGATTTCTTAGGTATACTATATATATTCCTTTTATAAACTACTTATATAAATTAAAATATTATTAAGATAGGCAGTAGTATAAATACTTAATATATTACTTAAGGCTTTATTAATATAGCGCTAAAATATTTTAAGGGCGTTAGCTAGCTTAAATAGGTATACTAGCTACTTAAATAAGCTAAACTATATATAAAATACTATTAAGTATTTATCTCCCTTAGTAATATATAGGTAATAGAAAGTAGTATAAATATTTAGCTTTATAAATTAATAGGCTCCTACTAAGAACTATAAAGTCTCCTTAATAAATAGTAAAGGATATTAGTTTTAGTTTATAATTTTATTAAAAGCCTTATAGTTAATATAAAACTACCACCCTTCTCCTACCTTTTTAACTAATAAGATAGGCACTGCTACTAATAAGAATAAGGCTTAAATTTATCCCTTATTTATTAGGTTTATAATTTACTTTTAAATTTCTAAGAGTTAGTTATATAATATATTATATAAAGGTGCCTAAGGGAGGTTTAATACACTGCTATTTAGGTTATAATATAAATAAATATAGTAGTTTACTAAGCCTTTATATAAGGGTAGAGCACTTATATTTTTATATTAAAATAAGTCCTTAAAGTTAGCTAGTTTAGTAGGGAGGTATAATAGATTATTATTCTTCTTAAAAGCTAAGGTATCTATAGTAAAGGTAAGAATAGTATTAATCTCCTATAGGCTTATTACTATAATACTAATTATATTATTAAACTTTAGGGTATAGTAAGTAAAGCTAGCATATATAAAACCTATAACTATAATTATAAGGTAAGTTACCTTATATATATTAATAGTATAAATCTATAGATCTCCTTAAAAGTAAACTATAAGGAGGCGCTTTACTATATAAAAAGTAATATTATTATAGGTTATTTATAGAGCTTTAAGTATATAATTATAAAAGAGCCTAAGGATTATATAGGCTATTATAAGAAAAGACTAACTATTAAGGTTAGCTATAAAGCGTATAAAGTGTGTAATATATAAACGCTAAAAGAAGCTAATATACCCTTAATAAGTTACCTTTATAGTAATAGTTAGGATTTATAAATAAGCTAAGGTAATATATTTTAGGCTAAAGCTTTAAACTATTTTTTTGCTTATAGTAGTGTAACTATTATAATTACTATCTACCTAAGTAGAAATAAACTTTAAACTATTATAAAGAAAAGAAAGGAGAAATAGGGATTCCTTTATTTAATTTTTAATTTCTTTATAAATATTTATATTACTACTTAAAAGGGAGTAATATAGGCTATAGCTACTATTTATTATTCTATTACTAAGACTTATATAATAAGACTATCTTTTTTTAAGCTAAAATTATTATAATTATTATCTATATCCTTATTAAAAGTTATTATTATATATACTTTTATTCCTTTAGTAAGTAAGTAAGCTAAATACTAAAGGCATCCTTTAATATAGTAATTATTACTACTATAATATAAATACTACTATACTACCTTATACTATTATAGAACTTTCTTAGAAACTTAAGTAGTATAGACTTTTTTAATAAAGGCTATTATCTTAGATTCTTTTATACCTTTCTTAGAGAATAGCTAGTTTTTACTAAAGCTTAAAAGGTATATAGTATTAACCTCTATTATAGCTATATTACTATTATTATCCTTAGTTATAGCTACTAAAGCATAATACTAAATATAGATGCGCTCTTTAATATAATAGAAGTTAATATTAAGGGCAATACTATTATAGTAGTTAACTACTACTTTATAATCTAAGTAAGGAATATTATAGCCTATATAGTAATTATATATACTTTTATTAAGGGTAGTATAAAGCTTAGCTAGCTTAATAGTATTATCCTAGCTAATACCTTTTACTAAAGCTAACTTTTATTTAAAATAAATAAAAAAATTAAAAAGCGCTTATTTAGCTATTATTTTAGTTAGTTAAGCTTAGTAACTACTTATTCTGCCCTATAAGGGTTTAAAAATATATTATTAAAATAACTAAGAAAGTGCTTTAAGTTATATATATAGTTATAACCTAATTTAAAAAAGAGTATAATATAGGCTTAAACCTTAGGCCTAAGGGATTAATAGATAAAGTACTACTTATTATAGTTAAAGCTAATAAAATTACTATTAGCTTCTAATTTATAGGTAATAAGGGCTTTTTAGGCTTAAAAAGAGGCCCTATTACTATTATATAAGGCCTTTATAAAAAAAGGCTTTTACTTTAGTTAGTCCTATTATTAAATAACTAAGGCTATTATAAACGTATCTTAGGTTATATTAAGCTTTATAGAATTTGCTAGGATAGCTATATAACTTAATTTAGAAAGCTAGGCTATAAGCTATACAACCTTATTATAGAGGAAGGCTACCTTCTATAAGTTGCTAGGATAGAATATTATCTTATCCTATATATCTATTATATATTGCTAAGTTATTGCTAGTTATAATCTTAATAGTTAATAATTATTATAAACTAGCTTAAATAGCGATTGTAATTTAGTGTTAATAAAGTTATTATTAACTATAAGGAGAAAAGGAAGGCTTCTATTTATATACTCTATGTGTGCGTCTTATATACTTATATAGGAGTAGGGCTTACCCTTAGAGTCCTAGGCAGGTCCTATCTGGCTCTAATAAGGATCTAAGCCACCAGCTTAAATTTATCACATTAGCTATTCTTTAGATTATTTAAAATAGTATACTTTACTTTATAGTTTAAGGGGTTTTTAAAAGCTTTTTTTTAGTAAAGAGAAAGCTAAAAGGACTTTTTTAGCTTATAGAGTGTAAAAAGGGAGCTTTTATATATATTATATAGCTATATAAGGTTTTTATATATTTTATAAGCTAATAAAAGGGTTTTATATACTTTACTCTTTTAAAAAGGGGTTTTATATACTTTATATAAAAGAAAATAATAAGTTAGGGAATTTTTAGTTAATTTATTTATTAGTAAGCTTTTTTAACTTAAAAAGGGACTTAGTAATCTTAGCTTATATACCTTTATTAAGCTTAACTCTTTAGTTTTAAAAAATATCTTTTAAAGCTTTTTAAATTAAAGTATTAATTCTTTTAAAGTTAGAAAATTCTTAGTCTTTAAAATTCTTTTAAAAGTTATAAATTATCTACTTAAGGCTTTAGTTCTTATTATAATATAGCTAAATATAGTATATAAATATATTATTAAGCTTAATAAAAAAAGCAATGTAAAGGTTAGCTAAGTTATTTAAAGTATACTTTTAGTTAAGTAAAATTATATTATAAAAGCTTTTAATAATACTAAGTATAGTATTAAGATATAGGTATTTTAATTCTATTATTAAGCTAAAATTAAGGTTTTTTTAGTTTTACTTTTATAATATCCTTTAAAAAGGGTCTTCCTTTTATAGTTATATTATAGTATTATATTTATTAACTAGCTTAGTTAAAAAAAAACTTAATTTTTACTTTAAGAGCTAAAAAATAGGAAATTAAGGGTTTTTATTATAATAAATAATAAAGATAAAGGTCTTTTTATATAATAATTAGTAATAGTATTTAAGTTTATAAATATTATTATTATAAAAAAGGTCCTTTTCTTTTATTAATAAAAAATAGTTATATAAGTAGAACTTAACCTTAAAAGGTTTTTTTAAAAAGTATAAAAATTCTTTACTTATAGTATAGTAGTAAAACCTAACCTTATAAAAGGTCTTTTAAAAGCTATCTTTTTAAATAACCTTATAAATCTATAGTTTTATAACTATTAATTAGTATTAGTTTAGTTAGTATTATATATAATAAAAAGAGGTAATAAAAAAGGGTTTAATTTAGCTTATTTATAAAGGTTTTAAGCTAGCTTAAAAGGTTAAAAAAGGTAGGAAAAGTAGTAGTATTATTAGCTTATTTTTCCTCTTAAGTATAGCTTTATATTTATAAAGATACACTTAATAAGAGCGCTACTCTTACTTCTATTAATTTGCTTAGGCTATGCTAAGGTTCTCCCATAAGGGGGCAATTCTAACAATTATATTTATATTAATAAATATATATATACCCCGTGGCGCAGTGGTCGAGCGTCGTGGAAAACCCAAACACTTTTCTTACATAAGCAAGAAAAGTGGGGAGGTTGTAGGTTTGATTCCTGCACAGGGCACGGATTTTTCCTATATTTAAGTGGCTCTAGGAAGGTCTAGCTTAAATATAGGCTTTATAAAGTCCAGACTCTAATTAGCTAATATAGTAGGGGCTGTATTAGCTAATTAGTGCTTAGTAAGCAGGAAAAGTGGGGTTAGGCCCCCTATTATCCTTGCTTACTAAGCAACGTGGATTAGCCACTACCGCGCTATAAATAGGCAAATTACCCCCTAGCTATTAAGTTATATAGCCAGTTTGCAGCCGTAATATGCTAGGGTTAGGGTTAATTAATTAGAAGGTTGTTAAGTAGGGCATAAAAAGGGATTATATAAGGAAGATACAGGGTAAATACAATGTGTACCAGTTAGCTATGGTTGAGAATGGGTCTATAAGCAGTTAAACTATGTGTAAAATTAGCTAGGTTTTTATCCTGTTAGGCAACTACTAATTAGTAAGCAATTACTAGATTAGTAACCTAATAAGGTTTCCTAGCTAATTAGGAAATAAGAAAGCAGAGGTTCTAGATACGGCTAAGCATAAATTGCTAAGGTCGGCTAGCGTATACAACAATACAATACAATAAATATATATATTGCTTAAATAAGATATATATCTTAATTAGTAGGAAACTTCCTTATATTTTTAAGTCTTTATTAATAGTAATATATAATAAAGTTAAATTCCTTTTATACCTTTATAAGTTAGTAATGCTTATAAGCACTTAGTAAATACTATATTTAGGTATAGTTAGCGTGCTAGTTACTTAGATTTTAAGAGGTTTAATATTACTTTTATAAAATCCTTATAATCTTATAAACTCTATATTAATAATAATTATATTAAAGTAAATGTTAAAATTTATAAAAACATAAGTAGTAATTTAGCCTTAAGTTATAATAAAGGTATAGAATTATTACTTAATAAAGAATGAAAACTTAATAAAAGTAAGAGTAGCTATTTTTATTAATTGGTATTTTTTAAATAGCTTAAAAGGTTCTTTATTAACTAATTATAGTTATAATAAAGGTAACTTATACTACTATAATTATAATATTTCTATTAATTATAGACTTAGTTATAGTTTAACTTAATAATAAGAGTTAAGGGTCTTAAGAGTGTGTATAATAGCTACTAATTTTATATAAATTAAGTTTATTAATAGTAAGGCTCTTTAATATACTTATTATTACCCTTAGTATTTGCCTTATACTTATACTATAGTAGTATTATATTTTAGAATTACTAAGTAATCTAAATAACTTTCTCTTATATTTTCCTTATAATTATTATATAAAGATTAATATAATTTTAAAGTTAAGGTTATAACTTAGTAAAAAATAAAAAAGCTTAAGCTTATTTACTTACTTTTTTTAAGTATTTCTTTAGGAAATTAAGTTAATAAGGCTTTAGCTATTTTACTATTTTATATTTTTTATTATAGTTATAATTTAAGCTTTATAATTAGTAAAGTCCTTTAGTAAGGTTAGTATTTACTTTTAAAACCTTTTTTAGTTATTTTTAAGTTTTTCTTAGTATTTTATTAATTATTTATTAAAGAATTAGTTTTATTTTACTTAATAAGTTTAGTATATATAGTTTAGTATAAAAAGGATTTTTTAGTAGTTTTAATAAAACTTATATTTTACCTTATTAAAGGTATAGGTTAGGTTATTAAATTAAATTTTATATTTTTATAAGTTAGTAAAGTATATTAAAGAGTTAATATTTTTAACTTAAACTTTACCTTTATTATTATTAAAGAAATTATTAGAAAAGTATTATTTTTAGCCTTTTTTCTATTAATTCCTTTTTAATAAAGAGTAATAAAGAGTTCTCTTTTTTATTTTTATAGTTTTTTTAATTCTTTCAATTAAGTAATTTACTTCTTAATTACTTAGGATTTCTTTTATATTATAAATAGAGTTAATATAGACTTAATTATAGTAGTAGTTCCTTTTTATAAATTCTTTATAAATTAATTAGGGTTTATTAATACTTTAAGGGATATAAAGTCTTTTAAAAATATAGTAGCTAGTTATTAAATAATAGGTACTATATTATTTTTAAATAGCTAAAGAGAAGCTTTAGAATTATTAAGTAGTAAATTAATAGCTAAGTAAAAGTAATATAGTATTTAGTATATTAACTAAAGCTTACCTTTTCTAAGTCTTTTTATATATATATCTAAGGTTTTTATATGCTAAATAGGTAACTAAGTATAGGCGCTTAAGTAGTATACCTTATAAGGTATATATATCTTATAAATTGTTAAAACTAGTTATAAAGCTTTATACCTTAGGCTAACTAATAGAAACCTATTTACTTAAGTGTTTATATAATTAGTTAAGTAAGAGCTAATAATTACTTTTAGGATTAATAAGCTAGCTATTAGTTTTTTTAATAGTTATTTAGTAAGGATTAAAGCTTTTTAAGAAGAGATAGGTCTTAATATATTTATTTAAAAGGACCTAAAGTTCTTTATACTTAGCAGAGCATTGGAATACCATATGTATTGTATTTTTGTATTGTATTTTGTATTGTATTGAAATACAATACAAAATACAATACAAAAAAAATACAATACATTCTAAATTTTTAAATACAAAATACAATACAAATACAATACAAAAATAAAAAAATACAATACAAATACAATACAATAGAAAAAAAATACAATACAAATACAATACAAGCTATATAAAAAAATACAATACAATACAATTTGTATTGTATTGTATTGTATTGTATTGTATTGTATTGTATTTTTTTATATAGCTTGTATTGTATTTGTATTGTATTTTTTTTCTATTGTATTGTATTTGAATTTTTTCAACTTTTTATTATTTCTCATCTCTTCATCCTTTTTTTTCCAATCTTCCTCTCCACAAAACGCACCACGGGGACAATCTGCTCCTGCACCAGCGCCGGCAGCGGGATCAATCCGAGATACAGCGCCAGGTAGAGCTACAAGCAGGCATTAGCGGAGCACCCCCTCGTGAAGAGGCCACGACGGGCACGGGAAACGGCTTCGTACAGAGGTGACGAGGAGGCCGAAGGAGATGGTTTGCTGGGCGCGCGTCATGGTTTGGGCTTTTTCGGGTATATAGAGGCTTTGTTTCCGGTGGTGTTGGTTCTATTTTTTTTTTTTTTTTTTTTTTTTTTTTTTTTTGTTTTCGCAGTGTTTGTTCTGTTCGTTCTTAGGTTCGTTCTCTCGGGGTGCACCCTTCTTCGTGTCCGTATTGACCAAGGAGTGACGGTCGCAATGGGGAGGACTAGATGGGGGGATGCTGCCGTGTCCGTCTCAGGACGTGCATGGTCGCGGTTGACGGACGGGTGCGTCGGGGGGTTGTGACTAAGCGGGGTTCTGCCGGGCGGTGGATGTACACTGTGCGCTGTGCACTGTGCGTACGACGAGACGGGTTCTTGTGCTGCGCCAATGGTTTATACAATGGACGGCGAGCCTCGGGGGGGATGGGACACGGAAACATGATGCAGAGGGAGGAACGAGGGACGCTATTTCGGGGGCGATGCGGAGAGGGAGTGTCGGTGGCGTGCGTGGCTGGAGATAAAAGGAGGAGGGGAAAGGAAGGAGACGGAATAAAATTTGACAGAAATAAATAATCAATTTAGGAAGGAAACAGGGCAAGGCAAGAGAAAGAGAGATAAGCACGGCATCATCATCATGTCAGACGGCGAATGTCCGGCCGGGGCATCCAATGCTTTTCCGTGTCTTTGCGCCAAAAGCCTCGCCCCACTCTCGTTGCTGCCCGGACGGCCGCTACTGCAAGCCTCTTGGTCGCGCAGACTGGGCAGGTCTCGGAGAGCGGACGCGTTGAGGGAAGAATGAAGAAGGGGAGAAGATGGGGAAAGAGGGGGGAAAAAGAGATGAAAAAAAGTCGACGTGCCGAAGCCGCTGCTCTGTTCACCTCGGCGATGCCCCGGCAACGTACCCGCTCAGGGTTCATCTCAGGGTTCGCCTCAGGGTTCGCCTCAGGGTTCGTCTCAGGGTTACGACGACACGGGCGCATTCGCGCTCCGGAGCATTTGCGTCGCTGCATCACGGCACCGATCTGTGGCTGGCTGCACGCATCCAGGATGAGCGAGGTGGCGCGTTGCTTGTCGCACCTGATCTGCGCATGACGGGTAGAAACACGGGCTGCCGTGGCACGGCGCGGAGGGCGTAGCGGATGATGGGCGGGGGGAAGCAAAGGCTGGCGGTATGAAAAGGGGGCGGTTGGTCGCTGTTGGGCATGGCCATGACGCGGGCTTGGTTTGTTCGTGCTTCTTCTTCTTCTTTTTTTTTTTTTTT
>SRPV01000372.1:0-21504 GCA_018360135.1 Claviceps sorghi | reverse complement strand
AAAAAAAAAAAAAAAAAAAAAAAAAAAAAAAAAAAAAAAAAAAAAAAAAACATTCATGAGTCATTACTTGTTTTGGATTCACTTTCGGGGACCTTTTCGCTGAGGATACCCCTCGTAGGGGTCAACGTCTTGGGCTTCGAGCGCTTGAAGTAGGCGTGAATCTCGGGAGAAAACTCGCCATCATCGGGCATTCCGTGATCGTGGCTGTCTTCGGTTTCCTTGGGGCCGCGGCTGGCCTGGACAGCTTCCCACTCAGCACGCATGTCGGCGACCTTGGCTTTCCAGTCGGCCTCGGGGTCGTACGTCTTGTGCAAGCCGCGCATGCGTTCCCACAGACTCAGATGCCGTGGGTGGACAGCAATGCCATGGTACTCATGGGCCTTGCCTTCACGAATATATCGCCAGCGACGCTCTTGTTCCTTGAGATCCAGGCCGGTCGTGTCGGGCAGGTAGAGCCAGGTAAGAAACATGCCGGCCAGCCCGAACCACGGGACGACGTAGAATTTAGTCTTGTCATCAATGTAGTTGTATAGCACAGAGGCTAAGAGAGCACCAGACTTGCCCAAGCAGGCAGAAAACCCGTGAGCGCTGGCACGAACAGGGGTTGGGAATACTTCGCCAGCAACGAGGAAGGTGACTGAGTTGGGACCAAACTGATTGAAGAAGGACGACAGGAAGTACATGGCTTGAAAAGCGTGGATGCCGTTGGGACCCGTGTAGTAGTCATAGCGAAAGGCGGGAATGACAAACATGAGGAAACACATGAAGAAGCCAACCTGCTGCATCATTTTGCGGCCGTAAAGTTTGTTGTCGATGAGCAACGAGGCAAGGTAGTAGCCAACCAGAGAGACGGTAATGTTGACCAGGTTCCATGACCAGGTGGTCATGATGGAGCTGGGGTTGTTGGAGATGACCTTGATGAACTGGCCCTGGAAAAGCTTGTTGCCGTAGAAAAAGACGTCGTTGCAGAACCAAGTGCCAGCAGTTGCCAGAAGACGACCGCCAAAATGACTAAAGCAGTAGCGGAGAGCAGTCACGTCGTAGCCGGTGACCTTGGCTCGACTTTTGGCCTCGGCCAAGTGCTTGGAAGCGTGGGGCATCTTCCAGGTCCTGTAGTAGACCAACCATAGGGTGCCAATGGCAGGGAAAGCGAAGGAGAGGCGGTATGCATACTGGGCCGCCGAGGTGCTGTAGGGAGGAGAACCGGACCCCTTGTTGAAGATGACGAGCAGAACGATGAGTATGACTTGATTGACAAACTGGCCCCAGCCCTGCATCAGAAACGCCATGGTGACGCGGCGGCCACGGTGAAGGCGATCCTCGCGGGTGGACAGTTTACCGGCGGTGGACGCGTTCTCGAGCGAAGAAGTGGCGGTGATGGGGTACTCGCCGCCAACACCCAGAGAATAGAAGAAGAGGGACCAGGCGTAGCAAATAACCCAGCCCTCAAGAGTCACGCCCCAGCTGGCAGTCAGCATGAGAAGACCAATGAACATGATGATGGCGTCTTGGATAAGACCCCAGCGACGACCGACCCAGTCGCCAATGACCTAGAGACACAGGCAAGAGCAAAGGAAGGGGGTTAGCAAAGGCGAAAGAGCGGGAAAGAGGATGGAGCAAGGGAAACAACGTACACCAACAAAGACCTGGCCAACCATGATGCCAATAATCTCAAGATAGGTGACGCTGGCCACCCAGTTCTTGCCGCACACTTGGTGCTTGTCCCAACACTCGGGCCAGACCTTTTTGAAAAGAGGCTCCAGATTGCCAATGGAAAAGAGCACATAGCCCTCGAGGCCGAGGCCTGCACCGGGGATGACGGCGTGTCGAAAGTACCAGGCCACGGGGGAGAGGGGATCCTTCTTCATCATGGAGCCGATGGTGCTGAGCTCCTGGGAAGCAGCCTCGCGGTCCACTCGGGAAACAAATTTGACGCGCTGCATCCAGGGCAGATCGGCCCAGTACACGCCGTCCGAGGTATACGAGTCGTCTGGGCGGGTGACATGGCTGAAGATTCGCTGTTCGTCTGCGGTAGCATGCTGCAGAGCATATTCTTCATATGCTTCGGCGTCGTGGTCACCGGGCGGTCCATGGGGGACAGGGATCTCGCCGGGAATAGCGGGAGGCCGATGGTGGTGGTGGCGTTGATGAACTCCCGCGTCCGAGTCGGACGAGTCAAAGGCTGCCATTGGATCGCGGCTGAATCCCGACGGGCGTGCGGTGCGGATCGGATTGGCTGGCGGATTGGCTGGCGGTCGAGCAACCCAACCAGACGTTCGAACACCTTTTGCCGATGAATGAGACAAAACGAACCGGTTTTTGACGACGGAGCAGTCGAAAAGTGCGCTCTAGGCGACGACCGGCCGCGATTGTGTCGGTGTTTGTATTCTTGGCCGACCGACAAAAGATTCAGAGGCAAAAGGAAAGAAGAAGGACGGAGAGAGAAAAAAAAAAAAAAAGAAAGGAAAGAAAGGAAAAAAGAAACCAAGCGGCGCCAGTGCACACGCCCAATCACGACTGGGATGGAGCAGTGGCTCTAGCTTGTTGCGTGGGGGAGACGGGGAGACCAGAGACGACTGACGACTGACGACTGACGACTGACTGGACACTCTGCAAGCTCCACAAGGCTACCTCTAGCGAGGGCCACAGAAGTTTCTTCTTCTTCTTCTTCTTCTTCTTCTTCTTGGTCTTCTTCTTTCCTTTCTCGTCTTCTTCTTTTTTCTGCAGCGAAGCAATGGGTCGGTTGATGGGGAGCTCAAAAATGAAAATATGAGACAAAATAAACGGGAGAAGATGAAAATAAAAATAAAAATAAAGTTAAAAATAAAATAAAAATAAAAATAAAAAGCTCTCCAAACAGAAGAACAGCAGGTGCTCAGAGCCTGCCAACTTGCGACTTGCGCTCCGGGTTATTAAATAGCTCGGGACGGCCATCCCGGAACGGCTTCCTGCCGTGTGCTTTTGACGACTCGACGACGGACAAAATCAGACGACAACCATCCGGACCGAACGATATCCAAGACATGGACCAGTCAGAAGTGCCCCCCGGGCATCGTGCTCGAATCTCTGAGCCTGAGGGGCCCGACTAGCAAAGCTTTTTCCGCGGCGGACAGGCAGCTCCTCCGGACCCAGGCGGGGACGCGGGTGGCGAGCCCGGTCCTGTCCTGTCCTGTCCTGTCCTGTCCTGTCCTGTCCTGTCCTGCCGCCCAGGGGGGGGGGGTCGAGCAAGGCGAGCCAACATGATTGTCGTCGTCGTCGTCGTCATCATCGCCATCCATCAACCCGCACCGCCGGCTGGCTGGCGTCGACGACGCTTCGCCAGGTGCCATCGTCGGTGGATTTGGCGACCTCGACAATGGCGACTGGAATGGCTGGATGCACCTGGGGCGGGCACCGCCGCCGCCGTCATCGCGACCGGGGTGCCGAGAAATCTGGGACCACGGAATGGCGCAAATGATGCAAATGGTGCAAATGGTGCAAATGGTGCAAATGGCGCACATGGCGCACATGGCACATCTGGTGCCTGAGGCCCGAGGCCTGAGGCCTGCTCCGGGCCATTGGTCCCTGGAATCCTGAGCTTGCTGCGCACTCCTCGCGAGTCCGTCCGTCCTTCCTCAACCTGCAAGCTGCTCGTTGCTTCCTGCCCATTGCAAACATGGCTCTGCGCCGCCTGACGTTCGCATCCGTCACCGAACCACCTGCAATGCCACGCAGACAAAGGCCCAGTCACCTGATTCATGACCGCAGCCGGCAAGCGCACCTCGTGCTCCTGCCCCATTGCGGGTTGTACGAGGCTTGGCGACCATGAGGCAGAGGGGGTGGCGCTGCGACAGCGCCGCACGCGAGCAATTGCCCCTTGGGTGGTGACTGGTGGCTTTTTGACGGAGCCAAACATGCAGTGGCTGCATGTTGCATGGCAAATGATGCATCCACAAACGCCGAGGAATGCCGTCTGTCTCTGTCTGTCTCTGTCTGTCTCGGTCTGTCTTGGGGCCGTCTGTCTCCGTCTGTCTCCGTCTGTCTCCGTCTCCGTCTGTCTCCGTCTGTGTCTCCGTCTCTGGGTTGTCCCAAGCTCACCGAGCCCTGCAAGATGCGCCTGTTGGTGCGCGCAACGCTCCATGAAAAAATCATACATACAGCCATCCTAGGATGTCTTCAACATGAAAAACAGACCCGGGGTTTCGCGTGCTTCGTTTGCGCACGATTTGCGTACAGTTGTATCTGCTGTACATATGTAATCATTCAAGGGCTGTACTGTACATGCATATTTTAAACCCGTCGCCACATGGTTACGCACCGTGTAAACAGACCTGCCCCTCTCCTCAACCCCGATTTTGCCTACCTAAGTACTTTTCCTCCTTGGCTTCCGAACCAACAGAAGAGGGGGAAAAAAAATCGTATAAAAAAGTATAACAAAAAATAATATTAATAATAAAAATTGACGCACCCGCCCCACAAACCAGCCCACTCGGCCACTAATTCCTCACCGCCCCTTCCTGACCCGGCAAATCGGCAATGGCAACCCTTCAAAGTCCGAGGGCATGCATCTGTCTTTTTTTCTTTTTTTTTTTCTTTTTTACTTCTCCTTCAGTCGCATCTTTTTGCCAAGCACGGGCGAGCCATTTAGCTTTTCCACGTGCAGCTGTGAGACGTGCATGAGTGCTGTAGAATCAACATTGCGGATATTGAACGGTGTTGTTGGGATGTGGCAAAACCCCGGGACGGTCGCATCCGAGGCGGAGACACGTGAGCGTGCGTAAAAGTCCAAGGTACATACACAGGAGCTGAGTCTAAATCCAAGACAAATAAAACCTACATACATTCAGAAAATACAAGCGAGAGTCAAGCCAAGTAAAACGTATACATATACGTTCAGAAAATACAAGCGATAGTTTAAATCAACCCAAGTAAAACCCAAATCAAGTCAGAAACTACAAGCGTCAGTTACATCAACCCAAATAAAACCCAAATCAAGTCAGAAACTACAAGCATTAGTCGAAATAAAACCTACATAAATTCAAAACCAAACACGCATAAATCCACGCCAAGAGCCCCAAACTCAACACGAGCACCGCAAGATCAACCATCACACTCACCCAAGCACGCCACAAGCAAACGCACCACGCTCCGAAACACAATGGCTACAAGCAACAATTCTTCCTAGACGGCCACCTTCCCCCCCCTCCCCCAAAATAAAAAAAAAAGAGACAACAAAAAGAAACGAATGGCCGCATTTCTGTCGCTCATTTCGACCATCCAGTCCCGCTCCGTTCCCAACTCCATGCCCATCTTCTGTTTTCCGTGTTCCAGCGTAGAAAAAACACGGCCCAATGAAAAAGTGTTTCTCTTTGACGAAATACGCTACGGAAAGAAATAGACCATTCTTAAGAGACATAAAATTCAATCAAAATGTACTAAAAGAACAAGGAGAGCAACGCATAACCTTGGGCCACACAATTGCCACCATTCATTCAAGGCCCGAATCACTTGATTGAATCATAGCTTATTCCGCACACATGGCTCCTTTGCTTAACACGGTCTCTTCTCTGCCAGTTGTCCCTCTTACCATGTGTACGTTTGTATGCCATAATCATCCCGAGTAACGCCGCGCTGCTGTCTTTGATACAGATGATTGGTTAAGAGGAACAAGACTGAGACGGTTGTGTTTTTTTTTTTTTTTAAAAAAAAAAAGAAAAAAAAAAGAAAAAAAAAGACATGGTTCGGAGAGTAGCAAATTGAGCCCAAAGATGGAGCGAGAAATAAATAAAAAAACATTTTAGGTTAGGGGCGAGGTCGGGGATGGCTAGCGGTGTGAAACCACGAAAACAGTGCGCTTGGTTCATAACAATGCTTATCATGGATTTGATTCATCCTCTTTTTATCACAATCTCAGTGTGTCATGTTTCTTTTTGTTCAGCATATGGCCGTGGTGTGGCCTGCTCATCGTCACGCTCACCTCGGCCCGTTGACTTGTCCAGAAGCTCCGAAGAGGGAGGTCGAGGTGTCGTATCTGCACTATCTGACCGTCCCGCGATGTCATCCAGTTTTTGCTTGGCATCTGCATCCTGTCGAGTACTGGTTGCCCTTGTCCCACCATCGGCCGCTGCGAGAACCGGCGTGCAGACTTCCTGGGCGGGCGTCGTCGCAACTTGTGTCACTGCTTCCGAAGTACTCTCTGACCCCCCAAACGTCATGCTATCATGGCTGTCCGCACGCATCATCTCGATGCCTAGCTTGGAGCTTGGGAGAACTGATTTGCCTTGCATGGGCTTGCTGCTTCGCCGTCGATGCCTTCCTTTCGTACCTCCAACCTCTTCGTCCTCGTCATCGGCTGAATCTGTCCCCTCTGGAAGGCCCTTCTTGTCTCCACTACCACCGCTGTCACTTCTGGGCCGGTTACGATCCCCGCCGCGAAGATGCTCTATCTGACCAGGAGCTGATTGATGCGTCAAGAGTGTCGGCATCGGTCTGGGCGATTCGCAGATGCCCGAGAGCATTTCCCCGTTCGCAATACCAAGACCCCACTCGTCCCATTCTCCTGTCGGTCTCCGGCCCACGACGACCGGAATGGGGACATCGTCTGTAGTCACCGACTCCGAGTCTCCGAAAATGCTCGACGTAATCGAATCTTCGCGGCTGGAAATCATGGCGGAGGAAATGCGTCCGGGAAAAGCAGACATGCTGGATGATGATGGGCTGTCGTCTGAGCGTGGATTGTTTGTCTTCCTGAGACCAATGGCCAGCGGGTACGGCAACGGACCCGACATTGTTCGACTCGGTGATGAGGGTCGCCATTGACACAGACTCCGCAGAACCTCGGTCAACTTGGACGAGCTGATGGGCTTCTCGATCAAGGAATCAAAGTAGTGTGGCGCTTGCAGCTCCTTAAGATAAGCAGTTATTGCCACAATCGGAGTGTGCGAATTGGCATTTTTCGTCTCTCGAATCATTCGTGCCACATCTGCTCCGCTGATCTGGGGCAGCTTGTACTCGAGGAAAATAACATCGAACTGTATCTCGCTCATGGAGTATCGGACAGCCTCGGAGCCATTTGCCACGGATATGGTCCTACATCGCAGCTTTTCCAGGAGCTTCTCCATCACCATCCTTGAAACGGGGTGATCTTCGCAGATCAAGACGTCCAGTGGCCTGAACGTTGGTCCGTTATCAAATGCAATCTGAGAAAGCCGACGTGAACTTTGTCTACGGCGCTGTACACGTAGTAGTGCGCCGTGCTTATCTCCTTCGTTCTCCGATGACGATGGAGACATGTCGAAAACTTGGCTCCGCCGACTGCGATGGTGATGCATTACGTCAGGCGCCACAGGACTGCTGCCCTCGTTGGAACCGACTGTTAACGATCGTGAACGTGTCGTCGAGCCGCTGCCATGTCGTGGAGTCGACATCGTTTTTTGAGGCGAGAGCGCCAATGGTGCTGGGACCGCCCCACGGACCTTGGCAGGTGATGCGCCCGCAATCGTGGCAGCCTTGGTCAGACTGCATGGCACTTTGGGTATCTCGAGTGCGGTGGGAGGATGCAGCGCGGCGCCTGACTGGTGCGAAAGACTCGACGAGTTACTCGACACTTTTCTTCGACCCTCGGCTCCCTGCCCGGCCACAAATGAAACCAGCAAAGGCGATGAAGGCTGAGACATGCGGCTGGGAGACGAGGTGGAGTGGCTGTATCCTGAGGGAGACTGGGGGCGGTTGCCTGCTTTGGCATTGGAAATAGAACGGTGCAGATGGGTCGCCAGGACCGGACTTCCGTCGAGTGACGGTGCTGGGGACGTCGACACATTGGCCGACGAAGCTCCATGCCCGATGGAGGACTGTTTGCTTTGAGAGGCGAGAGCATCGGCTCGCAGCTTTTGAATCACATCTTTATTAGCCTTCTCAAGAACCGGCAGATTCTTGAAAGTAAATGAGCCAAAGTCGTCAGCCGCAATCGGTTCGCTCAATCTTCTCGACTTCAAATCGCGAACATGTGGTGGGATATGAAGTGGCATCAGCTTCCGGTTCAGCGAGTTGACTTGAGACCGAACTCTTGACAGAGCGTCGTGAGGCCGATCGGTATATTCTTTTCCGCCGCCAGAAGATTGGGGAGACAACTGATCCTCCATCTCTTCGGCGAAAGATTGCAAAACGGCCCCTCTGGCATCGAAATATTCTGTGTCCTCGGGATTTTCTGGCTGTGGGACAAACTGGGCTTCATCCTCCAGCAAAGTCTGCCAATTGATCTCCTCGAACCAAGAATGACTTCGAATCTCTTCCCCACCAGAAGCAAACTTTTCGTCCTTGTTCGAGCCCAGGCGCTTCTTTGGATCCGTGCATAAAAGCTTGTTGATAAGGTCTTTCGCTTCCGCGGAAATGGGTTCACAGTCCGCTTCGTCTGGCCATTGTATCCGGCGAGCCAAGATGTTTTCGAAGACTTGCTCAGCTTCACTAGCATGGAAAGGTGGAAAGCCATAGAGAAATTCAAACATGATACATCCCACTGACCACCAATCACTCGTTTCGTCTTGCTTGTCCCCATTGATGGTTTCGGGCGCTAGATAGTCTGGCGTACCAACAAAGCGACGATTTGTATCTTCAGGATCAAAAAGTGCCATCGGGGGGGGCATCATGTTGGAAGGCGGGAGTGAACTTCGCACATGCCCATCCACACTCGCTCGAATACTGGGTTGACTGGCAGCCGCGTCGGGTGAGCCTTGAATTGCGACTTCGTCATCCGCATGCATTTTGGCGCTTAGAGGTTGAGATGACGCGTCAGAATCAACCAACGAGAAGGAATTTAGTAAGTGAGCCAGGGACTCGCTGCCTGCACTATCACTTCGATGGCTGCTCGAGACCCTGCGATTTTCTGCGGGCATTGACGAAAGGCTAAAATAAGACGGTTGGCCTGCGCCTCCAGCATCCGGTGTAATCAGCGGTGTTTCGGTAGGGGAGTGCGCATGACCATGAAGATCGAGCGACGTCGACCGAGAAGATGCCATGGATGTAGACCTAGCAAAGGGCCCCTGCTTGAGCAAATCAGGGGTTGTGTCTGTGGTCTCGCTGTTTAGCGCACGCTTCTGTCTGCCGACTAATCCCATCCGCGACAGGCCAAAGTCGGTCAATTTCAGATGGCCCTTCTGATCAATGAGTAGATTGTCAGGTTTCAGATCGCGATGAATGACGTCTCTCTCATGGAGATGTTCAACGCCAAGGACAACTTCACCGAGATACTTTTTGGCCCATTCTTCTGGAAGTCCGCCGAGTACCTTGATAAGAGAGGCACAATCGCCACCGTTGAGATATTCCATGACGAGATATAGATAGTCCTTACTGGAGAACGTCCAGTAAAGCTTTGCGACAAACTCGCTCTGACCTTGCCACATCATGATAGCTCGTTCGGCCTTGACATTGCCGACCTGATTCTTCGCAACCATGTCTGCTTTTTTCAGCACCTTGATGGCAAAATATTCACCCGTCGACTTCTTTTTGGAGAGATACACACTGCCAAATGCACCTTTGCTGATTGGCTTGATTATCTCGAAATCTTTGATGGACGGTTGCGCAGCACGAGCTTGGTGGGGTGCTTGGCTAGCGCCCAGACGTGGTGATGGCGGCGCCCTCATGGCGAATTCTGATATTGCCGCCGAGGATGATTGCCTCCTGTGATGGCGCACTGGCTGCGCAACGGGCGAGCTGAACTCGCTGGTCGGAAACATTGGCGAGGCCTCAGGCGAGGTCACTCCCTCGGCATAAGGAACACCCCGAGGTTTGATTCGAAGTGGAGAGGGCGGCTGGGTCGAACGAGAGGGAGACTCCTGTCTCCGAGGAGACGATGCTCCTGGTATGATAAGACTCCGTCGTTGATGCTGTCTAGTGCTCGCTGCACGCCGTAAGTCGCCAAAGTCAGAAATGGGGGATTCTGTCCTCGGTGCAGTTCGCGAAGTCGCAGAAGAGGAGCGGAAGCTGCCATCTCCATCAGCAAACTCGGTTTCATAGAGAAGAGAAGATCCTCTCCTGATGTGGCGACAATGACCAGCGGGAACGGAACCACTGTCAACAGTTGACCGTGGCGTGGGGCACTCTCTTGGACTGCTGGATCGAGTTGATTCTATGAATGACGCTGGGCGCGAGGCGTTTGAACCAGCAGAAATATCCATTTGACACAAGGCCGCGGCCAGCGCCGATGGGCTGGATACAGATCGGTTGGTTGCATCGTCCGCGGAACGACCGCGATGCAGCTCATTCTCAGTCATGTGGGCCTCTGCCTCACCCTGCTGGAAATATCTTGGGGCGGCTTCCTCGGTCTCATCTTCGGTAGAGTCGCTCAACCTACCAGCAGCAATTCTTGCTGCCTTTCTCATCGCTTCGTCAATGCAATCTTGCACAAGAACAGCCATTTCAATACGAATTCGCTCCGCGTACTCAATAATTTTCCGATGCCGAAAAACAGAGTCAACTTTAGCTCTTGCCACCGTTTCAGTGTCAGAGCACAACATTGCCAACCCCTGTTCTTGCTCCAACGTATTGGTGCTAGGAGATTGCCATTGCAGGACCTGAGCTATTCTCGATTCGGATTGCGGTGACTGAGTTCTGAACTCTTCATCGCCTTGGTGGGATATCTCTTTCAAAGATGGAGTGCTGATCTCAATGGCGGTATCACAGAGGTCCATGAGCAACTCCACGATTCGGGCTTGTGGTCTGCGAATGGCGAATGATCGAGCTCGAGAATGGCCTGGTCCGCTCGTTCGATCGCGGGATCGTGGCAAGGACGTGCCAGGAGATGAGTGAGCAGATATTGGAGGACCGATGGGCATGCCTTTATATTCTGCCATTGGGCAAGCCTGTGGCTCTCCGGCCGCGGAGCGGCTTTGTCTAGCCTCTAGTGCGTCGAGGACTTTAACGATGGAATGCCGATGTTCAATCAGGTTCTCTTGTGCCATCTGGACATCCATTTCCGCACGATGCTCTTGCAGGCACAAATCAGTGTGCTTTTCGAACCACCAAGGTGGGATATCTCGTTCGCAGATACGACATAGAACAGAGGCCGGTGGATCACGCGTCTCCGCCTCGTCTCCGCCGGATTCCGCGAGCTGAGTGAGATAGCTGGCTAATAGTTCGGCGCCAGATCCTAGCGAGTCGACAATTACGTCTGGAAGATCAATTTGGATTTCCTGCGGCGTAATCCAAGGACGAAGCATCCACATCGTCTGGGGTTTTAGTCAGTATTCCATCTTTGAAACATTCCTGAGTAACCAGGGGGAGAGGTATCTAGCTTACGTGGCTTTGTCCTCCGGATGCAGTATCGTACACCATGATACCTTGGGCTTCAAGATTGGCAGTCTGAAAACCCGGCTCATGGAGTGACTGATCGTCTCTTCCTACTTCACTTATGGCTCGCAACTTTGACAGTCGGCCTAGTCGAACAGAGAATCGAATTCTGTAGCTCTTCGAATCATCCTTCTTCATTGAAACCACCATATCAGTGAACACATTTTTGTTCTCACTGACAATGAGATCTGAAATAGGTTTGCCATGTATGTCGTCGAAGGGCGTGCCGACGACGTCTGACCACGATGGGCTGACCCATTTCACAGTGCCATCCAGGTTCAGGCCAACAATTGCATTCAATGTCGATTCTGCCGCCTCACGGAGCTCCTCGCGCTCGTTGCGGATATCCTGGCTCAAAGATCGTTCCATTGGCCCGGCTTGTTGTGTTCGCAAGGACGATACGGCTGGCACAGCCAGCCTGGTAGAAGGTTGTTCCATGACCAGCCTAGATTGATTCGATATTCGCTGTCGTTGGACTCTCCTTTCGGATCAATTATCTGCGCTGCCGGAGGATGAGAAAAATCGGCACTCGTATCACGCTCGGATTTTGGGGGGAGGGGTTGGGGAGGGTAGCTCAGAACGTCTTGATCGTCTCGAATGAGACATGAAAGTCTGGCAAAAATGCCAGAACTATGCCACCGCAGAATTTGGATACATGACTGAAAGTCGCTAAGCTCGTGATTTCTCGCAAGTCGTAGACGCGATTCGTCGGGGGTGAATGGCTCAAAAACACAAATCGCAGGACGAAGGCAGGGCCTCGCCGTCAGCAAACGGGCGATGGAGCGGCGAGGATCGTTCAGCTGTTGGAAAGGTATGGTCTCGGTGGTCGATTGACGGGGTTCAATTGATATTGTTTGGCTCGTCAACGAGGGGGGAGAAAACACAACACGACCGGTGGGATGGGCCCAAGAACGCAAGAGGACCGATGCCTCTTGTTCGGATCGTCGTTAGCAAGACTTCCCAGATGCCGTGGTCGCGTTTCCTCTCATGACACATTAAGCGGGGGAGGCGTTCTCCCAGCCAATCACGGCACACCACTTCCACGCCTAGCACGCCGCCTCCTGCGATGCATCAGCTCACGGGTCCAAACCATCCACACATGACTTTGGCGTCTCTGTTTAGCCAGCCGAGTATCACCTGCACACCATCTAGGACTGTTTTTGGATTTGAAAATCTATCGTTAGCTGTTGTGATTGAGCGGGCTCGGCCATGCTATCCGGACGGGCCTGATTATCCAGCTGCGCCTTGCTGACTTTCCAATCTTGTTAACCAGGGCCGTGCTCAGGAGCTAGGAGCTAGGTACCTACCTAGATGCCTCTTAATAGAGTGGCAGGCAGGTACCGAGGGCAGTGGGCAGTGGGCAGTGGGCAATTGGCAGCTGGCACTTGGCACCCGGCACTTGGCAGAATCTACACTTGCCACCTGGTCGGTTCCGCAGCAGCACTGTAACGCTACCAAAGTCACCACTTCTCATGCATGCAAATCAATTCTGCTCTAGGGAAATACCACGCATGAAATAGCCATATTTTTTCTGGAGCGACCTGCTGATTGTATTTTGCCTTGCGTTTTCTTTTTTTGTGCGAGTTTATCCCAGTCGGATCCGTGTGTGCCATGTTAACCGACTCGCCCGGCTCTGGGCCGACTTTGGGTCGACTCAGGCTGTTTTTGTTTTCCTTTCTTTTTACTGGAGTCGTTCGGACCTGTCGTCCGGTCGCTGCTTGTTTCTGTCGATCGCACGAGCCATTCTCCCTTCTGTCGAGGCCGAGGGAGTTATGAACTGCTGCCTTTTCCAGAGGGGCGCAAACCGCATGCACGATCAAAAAGCTGGTTCCTTCGTCTCGCCTCGCACCACTTATTGACTGCGGATATGTTGTGCCCTTAGCACTTATTATACACAACAGATATGTTTCTAACATTGATTCTAAAAATCAAAGGAGAATGAGCCAGGCCAATATGCGAGCGACGGGCCAAATGGAGATTAAAACCTGCTTCGGAGAAGAGTTACCCGGTAGGACCATTGCGTTACACACTCGTCAGTATCAGCACCTATTGTGGGAACTTTGCTCCCCCTTATCTCGCAAGCATGCGTAATTCATGATGACGAGGTGGTGATGGCCCAGACTTGCTTCTGGGACTCTATCCATTCGCCCTTCTCCATCCATCTGTTCTCGAGCCACCGTGCCAGATCCTTGTCGGATTCTGGCAAAGACTTCAGTGGAAATCGCCTAGCATGAACGTGAAACTTGAATTTCGAGCTGTCGCTCAATCCCGGAGCGCAGAAGGTCTCCCACATTGAGGGTGCTTCGTGGAAGACACCATCACATTGATACGCAATGGTGAAGTCGTACACAGCTTTAACATGCGGCGCCTTTCGAAGATGCTGGACAGTAGTCACGAAGCCCTTGGTGCGGGGGAAGAGCAGATGTTTTGGCTGCAATTTGTCAGATTTCTTGCACCAAACCTGTGACTCTTCAAACTTCTTGGGCGTGAAACGAGTTGCTTCGCTGAAGCTGATCAGCCCTGTGGAAAGATTAGGAACATGTTTCACAAGCACAAGACATTAGATGTCAGAAGAGGCAGCTTTGAGGATGGCAATGGATGGATTCCAAAGGCAAAAAAAAAAAACAGCACTGGGGACTGACAGGTAGGAAATTCGTCCTTGACAATGCCTGAAAAGACGCGGTCCAGTTCGGCTTTGTCCTGGAGCCAGTTTCGACTGACAAGGGGCATGCCCATTGCCCAGAGGCCCCAGCCTAGGAAAGGCACGGCCCTGAGTTGGCTTTTGGCGAAGTAGCGGCAGTAAGCAAGCATCCCAGAGCGTTGGGCCAACGCCTGAATCATGTAAAAGTCGGACCACGCCACATGATTAGCGACCACGATGGCTGATTCTCCCTTAGGCAGCAAATCTCCAGACGTTTCAATGCGAGCTCCATTCAACGACTCGAAGATGAGCTGAATCCCTGCCCAGACAGACAAGGCTATTTGAGATGATGCCTCGTAGACTGCTCTGGGGGCGAATTTTGCCAAGGGCAGAAGAAGAGACAGCAGTACGTCTGCCAGCAACAGCCACAAGGCCCATGGCAGTGCGATCAAGACTCCCCTCAAATGGGCTCCTGCGGATATGCGCTGAGGCATTTGTTGGATTCAGCAGCCCAGGCGGTGTCGGGACAGAGGCATGGGCGGGCGAGGAGACGAAGTCGCGATACTGGCCGTGGTGCTTGATCAATTTGATATTTGTGGAAGCGCACCGGTGGATGCAGGAGCCCAACTTGATGTGCCTGATGTGCCGAGTGGTCAAGTGGCCGGCAGGGCCTTCCCTTCCACCACTACTGGCCTCCCATTCGCCCACACGCACTCGAAGCGTCCTGTAATAGTGCGTGCAGTTATTGACGCCGTCCATTTTCAGCCGAGATCGATCCAAAAAGTGGTTCGCGTGCCGAGGACCATCTAGAGAAGTACCTAAGTAGAAGGTATCCTGAATACCAAGTATCTGGTACCTACTATTAGGTACTAAGTGCTTGATACTTAGACACAGGTGAGTAGGTAGTAGGTATCTAGGTGGGTGGGTAAGTAGGTAGATAAGGGGGTACTTTAGGTACCGATATAAGCACTTCCTGAGCAGGTAAGACCAAGTACCCACATAATGTAAGCTGCCCGTCCCAAAGCCCCGCTTGTGACCTGGCCCGTGTCATCGTCCCGAGTCCAGAGAAATCAGATCCGTCTTCTACCCGTGCTACTGGTGACCACACACCGAACATATTCCATCACCGGTGTTTGGTTCGCGCGAAGCTTCTGTCGGCCTGGTCTTCCTTGACGCCGATCCTCTCGCGTCTGGTCTGATTCCTGCCCGGGCTGCAGCTTTACCAATTAGAATCCTGAGAGCCTGAGAGCCGCACTTTTCGCGCGCAATCCCGCCACGATCTTTAATACTAGCGTGAGCGTTAGTCCGGGGGCCAATTCAATTACGCGCTTCAATCACCCTCAAGTCTACAATATCGCCGGTCGCCAAGCCACGTTGAGTCTGTTACTTCATTGGTCTAGTCAAGTTTCTCATATCCAAAGCTCTAGGGCGACGCGACTGACCAATCAACATATCCCTGTGGCACCAAGATTGTATAGACGGACCTCGCTGATCATGTCCTCCTCCCTTTCGCCTGACCAATTTGGGAGCAACCGATCCTATGGCTCCCCCGAGGGCACGACAGCTAGCCAAGACCGAAATGGAAGCTCACCGCTTAGTCTCGGATTTCTCAAAGTAATGGCGGAGAAGAAGACTACCCGAGGTATGTGCTCGGGGACGCGAAGAGGTTTGCCGACAATGACCTTGCCAGACTAACGCATGTTATAAGATGGTAACACACCCAAGAGACGAGGCCCGAAGCCTGATAGTAAACCTGCTCTCACACGTAGGCAAGAGCTGAACCGCCAAGCACAGAGGTACGCAGGCTGTCCTCATAATGTGGCATGCGCGAGGACACGGACTGATAGATGGCACACAGAACTCATCGTGAGCGCAAAGAGCTTTATATCAAGGCACTAGAGGAGGAAGTGTTGAGGCTGAAGGAGCTGTTTAGCAATGCATCACAGAGTAAGGAAAGGCTTCACACCGAGAACAAACACCTCAAGACACTATTGGTCCAACATGGCATCCCGTTGCCAACAATGAGCGACCATGACGACGGCCCCAGTCCTGGAACTGGCGCCAGTCCAGGCACGAGCGCAGCCCCGGGTTCTTACGCTTCATTCTCTCCCGGATCCCAATCCGGCGCATCGAATGGTCATTTCACCAACTTTCAATCCACTCCTGGTTATCAGGTGCACGGCGCATCGCAGCAGCACTTCAACAAAGGCCTTGATTTTGAACAGGCCGGCATTGACTTCGTTTTAACGTATGATAACTCCACTTCCTCTCTCATACCCTTCTATCGCATCCTCCACAGTCCCCACAGTGAACAGAACATGTCAAGTGTTGTCAGGAGAAGAGCTGGCTATCCCGTAGCCACACATATAGGCGACTGTGCCACAAAAAAAAAAAGAGAGACGCGGAGGGGTGGGGGGAGAGAGAGAAGAGAAGCGAAAGAAGAAAGCAAAAAAAAAAAAAACAAACAAACAAAAAAACTCACAAAGATATCAAGAGAGATTACTGACTAACCATGTTGCATATGACCCACTGATCGAATAGACTCGAGAAGCCTTGTATGCAACATCTTCCATTTCTCACCACCAGATCAGAAGAAGGCCATCCCTGCGGGCACGCGCTGATGGCGACATGTCCCCCGACACCGTTCGATAAATTATCACCGCATACTCCTTTCGGGTCAAGCCATACATGCGATTATGGTGATGGCACCAATCCCGGACAGGGAACGTGGGAAATCAGTAAAGCGGATCTGTCGACGTTGCTGGACCTGAGTCAAAAGCTTGACCTCGACGGCGAGATTACGCCTGTGATGGCGTGGGGGATGATTCTCAACCACCCACGATTCGCAGACTTCAAGGCAGAGGACTTTGCAAAAATTGCTTCCGAGCTGGGGCGCAAGGTTAGATGCTATGGGTAAGCCACGACGATGGTCTCTTCCTTTCCTGCACATGCAATCGCCATTGCAGTACATGGCCATACATGCATTTTCGTGTCTTCCACACACTGACCCAATCATGCAGATTTGGTGCAGTCATGGAGGAATTTGAGCTCCGAGATGCATTCGAGAGCGTTTTGCCTTCCTACCAGGGACGAACAGTTTCGGCCCACTAACATCTTTTTCGAGCGGGCTGGGCGTGAATTCTTTCTGCATGTTGGTGGCCATGTTGTTGTTAAGCCTTGGAACGAGTATCTGTCCTTTCAGCCATGGGCTTCACGGTAATGAAGCACAATCGGTTCGGTTTTTTTTTTTTCTATTTCTTCCTCTTTTTCTTTCTGTTCCTTTCTGTTCCTTTCTTTTCTTTTCCTTTCCTTTTCTTTTTCTTTTTCTTTTTCCTTTTCCTTTTCCTTTTCTTTTTCTTTTTCTTTTTCTTTTTCTTTTTCTTTTTCTTTTTCTTTTTTTTTTCGGGCAAAAAGGCCACGTAATAGGCACACTGCCGCGCGAACGCAAAGCTGTGACAAATCCCTAGTTTGGCGTAGAAAATTTACCAGAAATGACCGTGTCTACCTGCCTACCTACTTTATTATGCATGTGCTTTCGGTATTTGCTTCCGCCGTTGGGAGCGCGTTCATGGCGTGGCTTGATAGGATGCAGAATTGAAAAAATACGGGATTGTGGGCGCCGGCTGCTGCCAGCTGGTGACGCGGGGCGAGACAAGAATGAAGTTTTCGGCACCGGGCCCCACACCCCACCACAAATTCGCTCCCAACTTCGAGAACCCAAATTCCCTGCCATCGCGAAACGGTCTGCATCGTAGCCCTCGTTACTTTCTGCCATCCACATCCTTCCCGGTTCCGTGCTTGGAGTAGACCGAAATCCTCAAGCCGCAAGGATGACTGACTCCGTCGACTACGTCAAGATATGCGAAAGCTGCCCCGCTGGGGATGGCTGGGGCCCTCCCGTGACCACAGAAACTACTTTGAACGGTGTCCCCTATGCGCCCTTCTCCAAGGGCGACAAGCTTGGCCGGATGGCTGACTGGACCTCCGAGGGCAAGGACCGCGAGCGTGGCCGGAATCAGTACAACCGAAACTATAGAGGTAAGGTTTTCCTTATTTTTACTCTTTTTTCTCCCTCGAGACCTCGTGGTTGTGTCATTTATTGCAACGAGAAATACCATTTCGCCTCGCTAATATCATGAATTTAACATTTCTTTTTCTTCTTCCCTCCAATAGATCAACAAGCCTACGGTGCCAGCCATGCTGTCACCTTTAATGCGCCCCCCGCCGAAGATGAATCGAGCTTTTCCATCGTCAGCAACACGAGAGACTCGACAAAGTCACGATACGGCAGAGGAGCCGTCTTCACCCGAGGCGGACGTGGTCAGCGCGGAGGCCGCGGTGATTCCCGCGGTGGACGAGGCGGTCAATTTCAACGAGCTGGCGGGGCTCGACAGGGAGGAGGTTACGACCGAGGTGGTCGATCGAATGCTGGTCCCCGAGGTGGTCGTCGCTTTGGCTGGAAGGATTACGACAAGCCTACTCGTAACCGCGACGCCAGCGTCAACATCAAGGCGGACTGGGAGCTGCTGGAGGAGATTGACTTCAATCGCCTGGCCAAACTGAATCTGGACACCGACGAGGGCGAAGATTTGGAAGACTACGGTTTCCTCTACTACTACGATCGGTCGTTTGACAAGCAGCCCGTCAAGGGTGCCGAGAAGAAGCTCACGGCCCTCGACCGCGCTGCTTACAACGTGACCACTTCGTCTGACCCCATTATTCAGGAGCTCGCCGAAAAGGACGAGGCCACCATTTTCGCCACCGACAGCATCTTGTCCATGCTCATGTGCGCTCCTCGCTCCGTCTACCCCTGGGACATTGTCATTGTGCGCCAGGGCAACAAGATCTTCCTCGACAAGCGCGACAACGCCAATCTGGACATGGTGACGGTCAACGAAAATGCCGCCGATGCTCCTCTCGATGCTGCCGACGGCGGCAAGGAGGGCATCAACCAGCCGTCGGCCCTCGCCGAGGAAGCCACATACATCAACCACAACTTTGCCAACCAGGTTGTGAGCGAGAGCGAGACGTCCAAGGTGAAGATGAGCCACGCCAACCCCTTCTACAACTCGTCCGAGGACACGGACCCGCCCGCCAGCAAGGCCTACAAGTACAGAAGATTCGACTTGTCGACCAACGACGAGGAGCCCGTGTACCTGATTGTCCGCACCGAGGTGGATGCGGTCCAAAAGGGCGGTGCCGGCAGCGAGGACCAGCACGTCACGATCCGGGCGCTGAACGAGTTTGACAGCAAGGCCCAGGGCAGCGGCGGCGCTCTCGACTGGAGAAGCAAGCTGGTTACCCAGCGTGGTGCCGTTGTGGCCACTGAGATGAAGAACAACAGCTGCAAGCTGGCCCGATGGACCGTCCAGAGTATTCTGTCCAAATCCGACATTATGAAGCTTGGGTACGTCGTGCGATTTCATCCGACTTTTCTTTCCCTCTACAACCCATGACTAACGCACTCTTTCCCCCCACAGATTCGTGTCTCGCGTCAACCCCCGCTCCAACGACAAGCACGTCATCCTCGGCGTCATCGGCTGGAAGCCCCGCGACTTTGCCAACCAGATGAACCTCTCCCTCTCCAACGGCTGGGGCATCGTCCGAACCATTGCAGACATGTGTCTCAAGCGCGAAGAAGGCAAGTTCGTCCTGGTCAAGGATCCCAACAAGTCGATTCTCCGCCTGTACGAGGTCCCGGCCGGGAGCTTCGAAGACGAGTACGAGCACGAGGAGGAGGCCGAGGCCGAGGAGCAAGATGAGGAGAACGAATGAAGCAGCGGGGAAAAGTCGAAAATATTACAATGTCTGTTCCCAGTTACGTGGACTTGATTTGCGGTTCGTCATGTCTGTGTCTTTTTATCTTTATTCTAGTCTAGGTACTTTTTTTTTTTTTTTACCCTTCGTTTAGCAATTTGTGGTGGTTTCGTATGCTTTCACCCGTCTACCTAGGAGGGTCCTTTCCGCATCTCTGGGAAACATCCAGACGTAAGATCATGCACACGGTGAACAACGTGGGGTCTGCAAGCAGACGTGACTCTGGAATGGGTGCAGACATGCATTTCTATTCCGAAAGCTCGTCCATGCAGGTCGCGTCGTGCAGACGTGTAGATCCCTTGGAGCCAAAAAAAAAAAAAAAAAAAAAAAAAAAAAAAAAAAAGAGGGGGAAGCACTCCTTACGTGCTCGGTGCCGCCTACAGCGACAAGACGTCATGATGTCCCGATTTTCTAAAAAGCCATGCAGCACGGCATGGCATGGCGTATTCCCTTCGGTGGGACTACCGTTGAAGAGGGGTTTCCCAAGCACCGCAAGCAGAGGCAATTTCGCTCTCATCTTTTATTCCCGCCCCGTCAAGGATGCGCGGGTCTGCGTGTCCGTGTCCGTATGCCGCATGCCTTGGTCGTGTAGAGCCTGCGGTCCGCCGCGGATAAAGAAGACGGCGTCGTCTGCAAACGGGGCGTTGCCGGCGGCCGGCGAGCGGCGGCCGATGGCAAGCATGGTGCTTTCGGCAGCCATGGCCCCGGAGAGGGGCATCCCGGCAAGAATGCTCGCGGCATGCTGCTCGTCGGCGCGGTGAGAAGACGGGGTCCCGGCCGGGCAAGGCAGCGGACGGCCCATGTACGCTTCGGCCGTCCACGACGCAGGCGTCTGTGTCCCCCGTTCGCAGCAGGTTCGTCGTCCCAGTTCTCCTTCCTCTGCGTCCCGCTGTTGCTGGCCGGGGATGGTGGCCCCGGACGGCGATGCGACGCGGACATGTCGCGCCCTCTTGGCCCTCTTGGCCCTCTTGGCCCTCTTTGTAGCGGCCGTGTTCCTAGTCCGTCTCGGTTCGAGCGCAGTCTTGTCCCAGCAGACGGCGTCGTGGTCCAGCCCGTGGTTTCTGTTTCCGCGCAGGGCACCGCGGCGGCAGCACGGAGAGCAGATGGACAGGCCGCACTTGACACACTTTTGCACAACACCGCGGCTTTGCTTGCTGCAGAAATCGCACAGGGCGGTGCCTACGCAGATGGGCTGCCATCCCTCGTGGAGCCTTGCGCGGAGGCGTTTTTCCCGCCCGTCATGGGCTCTCGAGGCTCTTGGGCTTGGCCACGCGCGAGGCGGACGGTCTTGGCTGCGGGAGTGGCCTGGATTTGTCGACATGGCCGGTCATGGGGTCATGGGGTCATGGAGTCATGGACGGGAAGATGATGTCGCGGATCGGGCTATGGCGAGCGGACTGGGCCTGATGGAAAGCCTGGTGATACTGGCGTGCCGGCTTTGCTGAGCATTGACGGATACGGTGCGCGAGGCAGTTTTGGGAAAGGAGCGCAGTTTGCCGAGCACGTTGGTTCAAATAGGCATCTCGCGCAGCACATGATGGATGATTCACTGTGTTTCCGAGCGGGTGGTGAACGAAGGTGATTCAGCATGTCGATGCTTCTGGCCGTGAGTCGAGGTTGGCCAGGTCTGATCTGCCCGAGCACCATGCCTCTGCACATTGTGAATCATCAGACTGCACACACTTGTCACTTGGGGGAAGAAAAAAGGGGGGGGGGGGGGGAAG
>SRPV01000371.1:0-21615 GCA_018360135.1 Claviceps sorghi | reverse complement strand
TTTTTCGCGTCATGAATCAATGCCTGGCTGTCCGCTCGGGACCGTGGCTCCTCTGGGGAACCAACAGCGCCCTCCAAGCCCCATAGCAGGTTTCTGCCTTTTTTTTTTTCTCTACTCTCTGCTTTCTGCTTTCTGCTTCTGCTGATGCACTCGGATGCGGGCTGATGCTGATGCGGCCCGATGCTGGCTGACGCTGGCCGAGCCCCTCTTCGCCCGCGCATCGAATGGGAAACAGGCCGTCGGCACAACGGACAAGGTGCCCGAGTAATCCGCCCGGCCGTGATTGGCAACGCCGCGACCAGGGAGTCAGAAGAGGAAGAGGAACCACTGCTCAGCTCGACTGGGTGCGAATCCTGTGCATTGCCAACAATTGTCCCCGTCAACGGCGCCGTGTGCCGTGTCCAGGACTCCAGTCTCCCCTCCTCCCCTCCCCTCAGAAACCCCGCTTTCATGGTAGCACCGAGCGAAAAAAAAAAAAAAGGGCTGTGCCGTCAATTGCGAATGCGAAAAGTAAAACCGTCGGCCACCCCTCTCAGTGAGGGGAATTGAATCACTTTGATGGCGACTGCTTCATGTCTGGATGCTTGAGACTGTCGAGGCTAGACAGGTTTTTTTTTTTTTTTTTTTTTTTTTTTTTCTTTAGCCCGTTCGTTTCCTTCCTCTTTTTTTGCTCGTTGCCTTTTGCTTTGTTTACCCACAACCCCGTCGCGTATACAAAGTAAACAAATGGTGGGACCGCGTCTCGACCCCACAGGACAACGCCCCGCGGCAACCGCGAAATCACGTGTCGCCCCGGGCAGCACATCAGCGGGTCTTGGACGCCCGGGAAACGACAACCCCCGCCCCTGCCTGCGCTCCCCTGCCCTCCCCACATGACATGATTTGTCTCATCTTCGTCAGCCGTGCGGCAAGCGGTGTGGTTGGTTGCATGTTGTCCAACGTGCGTTGCGTCGCCCTTTGCGCGAGCCGGAGCAGCAAGGAAAACCCGTCAACGTCCAGCGGCCGGCGACGACATCGGCGGCGCCCAGCTTTTTATTTTGTCATGTTTAGGTTTTATGTTTATTTTTATTTTTATCTCTGGTCTTGTTTCAGGTTGGCAAGGCTTTTCTGCACAGGAAGCTTCCTTCCCGACCAGAGAGGCGCGGCGCCCGGAGGATGCGGGCACGAGGATGGGCTATACTAGACATCTGCTCATTCATCTACGGTCTATATCGTCTCCAAGAGCTTGTCATCGGTGTTCCGTGTAGCATCCGCGTAGCATCCGTGTAGCATTCCGAAACTGCCCGCCCTCCCTTACCCTGCATGGCTGGACTGTGTTTTGCTCGCGCAGCGAGATGTGACGGTGGGTGTGGATTCTTTGACGACGGTTGTTGCTTCTTTTGAACCAAATGTGTATGTACATACGTGCTGTATGCATGTACATCTACATGATGAATGTGTCTGCTTTTCATGCAGTAATTCACAAAATGGCTCGTGCTTATCCTTCAACCCTATTTCTAATTTCTAAGAGGGTCGGCCCTTGGGACGACAGGTACATACAAATGGTTCCCCACTCGCACAATGCGATTCCCAACGACCCTCGGATCCCCACAATCGACAGTTTAAAAAAAAAGAAAAAGAAAAAAAAGAAAAAGACGATAATGAGCAATAGCTCGCATGGCAAAACCAGGGCCATGGAAATTACAAATATCGACGTCCTAAGAGTATTTCACACCACCTACATACAGTGTCTGAGATTATCGCTGCAAGGAAAAAAAGGAAAAAGAAAAAAGAAGAAAAGAAATAATCATTGATTCAGGGTAGTTTCACACTGAGGCGGGGTCATGAGCTGAGACGGTGGGGCGTGGCGTGGGGCTCGAGCAAGGCGGTGAACCGCGGCACAAATAATTGTTCTGAAGAATTTCAAGATACCGTCATCGCTGCGGAAAGGGAAAAAAAAAGGTCCATTTCGCGACGGGGCGAGGGCAAGACGTGAACACAGAGTAAATTCACGTACCAACACGCCGACTCGTGCTTCTTTTCTTTTCTTGATTGTTTTTCTTTTTTCCTTTTCCTTTTCCCTTTCCTTTCCTTCTTCCACTTTCAACGAATAAAAAATGGCTGGCAAACGAAAACGAGGCGGCAGAGACGGCGGCTCAGGCTCCGTAGTCAATGGCCCCAAGAAACCCAAGAAAGAGAAGATGATGCCAATTGATCTGTCATCAAACAGCACTCCGACGCTCCAAGTCAGACCATTCGTCGAGTCACCGACAGGCGACGACCGGAAACGAGAAGCCGATCTGTACGAAATGCTGGGAAGTGTTGTCGAAGAAGTCAGGAATGATGCCGCAGAATGTATCGTCTCGAGTCTCCTCGAAGGTGAAGGTGCGCCAGAGGTAATACTGGAGAGACACCTCAGCCGCCGACTGTTTCGAGGTCTCGCGAGCGGCCGCGAGGGATCCCGCCTCGGCTTTAGTCTCGTCATCACCGAAATACTGGCGCAACTGTTCGGGGATCGCCAACTAGCCAGGACCAAATACACTGGGCTCACATTCGACAAGGTGATCGGACTTCTTGCCGAAAAGACAAAATCCGTGGGCAACGTTTCCGGACAAGAAGAGCGGGATCACCATCTTGGTCAGGTCTTTGGTCTCGAGTGTTTTGTCAAGTCCAAGACGCTGTACAGAGACATTTCCAGATGGGACGCAGTGCTCGAAATGTTGCTGAAACTCGGTCACAAGAAGATTTGGCTGAGACCTCAATGCGGCTGGATTATCGTTCAGGCACTGGAGCACATGACCGAGGACGTCACGAAAGCCACCTTGTCAAAGCTTGCGGGAGCCGCCATGGCTCATACGCCAGAGGGAGTCGCTGCCTGGATAGTGTCATTGAGTCGTTATCCAGGACTCAAAATACCACCATGGAAGAATCCATTGTCCAACAAATCCCTCGGAGACCTGACCGCCGTTTTGAAAGAAAGCTTTAAAGATCCAGCCAAGGACCCGAAAGAGAAGCAAAATGGAGCCAAGCAAGCTTCCTGGAGTGCCCAGTTACATTTTGTCTGGGACATCATCTTGGCACGCTTTCTGAGTGCCGACTGTGATTCGAAAGAAGAGGATTTTGGTCAATTTTGGTGTCGAGTCGTCGATGGTACGTGTCTTATTGAACAAAGACGTTTTATAAACGAAAACGAAAACGAAAACAAAACAAAATAGACGCTAATTTCGAACGGATGCAGATGGACTATTCTCGAAACAAGCAACGGACGGGCAAAAGTTCAAAGGCTTCATGGTGTTTGAGAAGATGTTAAAGGGCTTTGCCCAGACACCCGCAAAATTGGAAACTCTTTTCAGCCGAAACTTCATGTCGTGCTTGCTGAATCAAGCTGCGAAGGAAGATCGCTACTTGAACCGTGCTGCGACCAAGGCACTAAAAGCAATCGAGGAAGTGGTATCATCGCATCCTGACGCCCTGGCTCCCGTCCTCGCCAACCTCCTGGGCAAGAACGGAACGTATGCCTTTGACCAGCGGTCAAGCAGCAAGACTGTGGACAAAATGTTGCAGAGTATAAACGAGCACAATGTCGAGTCTGTTCTGGCTGTTGTCAAACGCCCCATCAAGCTCCTGAAGAAACAAGAGGCTGTGGAGTCTCAGGCAACCGTGAGAACGTACTCTGACTACTTGGCAAAAATCTTGAACGCATTTGCCTCTTCGGCCCCCAAAAAGGACGAGAAGGCCGACTCAAGAGCAGGGAGAGGTTCTTTTGATAAGACGCTGCAGGAGCTTACAAACGTGGCATATGGCCGGCCGGCCGAGATTCCCGAGGATGCGCTGACTGACCAGATCAGAGAGTTGTGTCGATCTCGTCTCGAGACATCTCTTGCGAAGCTCGCGCGTGCCAGCACTGACTTTGCTGTGTTTTGCAGAGCAGTCGCGTCGATAGATTCCAGTGCCATGACCATGACAGCCGAGATCAAGAAAGCGAAAGACGAAGCGCTCAATCGTATGCGGACACTGCTGAAGAGCAAGGTCGGCGCTGCGCAAGGGTTGGCAATGCTTCATGCTATATCCATCTTTCAACTATACAACGAAGATCCCGACGCGATGGACGTATTGGATGACCTGTCGCAGTGCTATGACAAGTTCCGGTCTGGAAATGCGGCTTGTGAGGGCAACCAAGGAGGATCGGAGCTCCTGGTCGAGATTCTTCTCTCCATGGTCGCCCGACCATCGTCGTTGATGAGACAGGTGTCGCAGCAAGTATTTGGTGTCTTTACCGGGCAGATGTCCGAGCAAAGCATGGAACTCCTGACCGGGCCCCTCGGCTCCGACGAAAGCACAAAGGGCCAAAGGGAGCTTTTCAATACCGAGGATGACGTAATGGATATTGATAGTGACGCGTCTGAGGCAGAGGACGGGGACGGGGAGGATGGCGAAGATGGTGTGATTGACGTCGAGGACGCTTCCGACTTTGAGATTGATTCAGATTTGGAGTTTGTTGATGTGAATGGCAATGACGAGGACAGCGAGAAACAAGATGAAGAAGAAGACGACGACGACGACGACGACGGAGATGGCGATGATGATGGCAATAGTGAGGCGGGCGAAAGGAAACCCAACCAAGACGGAGAGTGGGACAACCCGGAAGAGCTAGACAACATTCTCGGCAAGATCCTCAAGAGCCACCGGCTGGACAAGGATGCCGAAGCGGAGTCATCCGACGACGAAGGCGACATGTCGGACGCGCAAATGTTTGCCCTCGACCAACAGCTTTCCGCCGCCATAGCCCCGCGCATCAAGGCCAACAAGCCCGACACCAAGAAGCAGAAAAAGGACGCCAAGCAATCCGTCGTCAACTTCAAGCACCGCGTCCTCGACCTCGTCGACATCTACGTCAAGAACGAACCGCTCCACCCGCTCACCTTTTCGACACTCCTGCCCCTCCTCCGCCTCATGCGAACGACGTCGACAAAGGCCCTCGCCAGCAGAGCCCACGAAGTCATTCTGGATCTCCGCAAGGCCATCAAAAAGGCTCGAGCGCCGGCGTCGGCCGCAGCACCGCCGGCGGAAGAGGACCCCCCGCTGCTGGCCCTCCTGCGGGCGTGCCACGACGAAGCCGGCAAGGACGACGCCCAGGCCCATGCCAAGGCCGCCAGCGCGGCGAGCCTCATCGTCGCGGCGGCCATGTTCCGACGGGAGCGGGAGTCGATTGAGCAGATTGCGGGGGTGTATGCGCAGACGGAGGCGGCGTGGGTGCTGAACAGGGCCAGGATGCACAGCTGCTTTTTCAGGGAATGGCATGAGTGGGCGCTCGGGATGCGGAATTCGGCGTAGCGCTGCTGAGGCGGCTGCGAGGCTGTTTTTGATATGGGGGCTGGACGTACGCACGTGGGAATACCGGTTGCCGAGATGGACGTGGAGGCATGTGTTGATATTTGTCTGTTTATCAAAATCCAGGATATAATTTTTTTTTTAATTTTTTTTAATTTTTAATTTTTAATTTTTTTTTTTGGGAAAAAGGGATACCTCTTGCTAAGTTAGACGTGGAGGTGCATGCTAATGTTATCTGTGTTTATAAATCTACGATCTGGTCAAAGAGAAGGGAGTACCTATTACCAAGTGAAATACATGCACGTTGCTATTTTCCATTTATAAATCTAGAATCTAAAAAGGGAATACCAATTACCAAGTTAAACGTTCAGGCACGTATAACATTTTCTATTTACCGAAACCTAGAATTTGCTTAAGAGGGAATACCTATCGCTAAGTAAAATAACATGCACGTGTACTATTTTCCATTTATAAATCCAGAATCCACTTGAGAGGGAATACCTATTGCCAAGTCCAAGTCGAGGCACGAGTAATGTCTGTCTATTTGCAAAAGCTGGACCAACGTGAAAAGGCAAAAGGACACATGGTAGTCGTAAGAGACACGACGCGTTGATCCGGTCTGTTTGTAAAACGAGTCACCTTCAGAACAAACCCATAAAACCAGCATTCACCTTGGTAGCAAAGTCATAAAACGAGTACGCACCTTCAGAACACACCTGTAAAACCAGTATTCGCCTTCAACAAAGGCCTAACCAGGATTCGCCCCAGAAAAAGTTTTCAAAAATCAAGATACAAGACGCGTACAATAACCCAGGTACCAAAACAAGACCTGTCGCACCGGCACAGAACACCTGGCAGAAACCTCCACGGCCAGACGCCCACAAGCAAAAGGCTGTTCCATTCCTCCCGTGACGGTCGGGGAATCCCCGCAACGCGGCACGGCCGAACCAGTGGCAAAAGGCCCATGGCAAACAGGCCATGATCCGTCTTTGGGAGCCCACGGTGCAAGATGCACCGCGTCGCGCGAGTGCGGCGGGGTTGCCCTTCATGACCACGGCTGAGACGTTGACGAGAGTGGGTGGGATGGGAGCGAATAGAGGGGCAATCGCAGATAGAAAGACTAGCTTTTTCTTCTTCTTTTCTTCCTAGTGCAAAAAGAAACCCTTCCAAGCATTCATGATACTCTCTGAAGCAGCTGCCAAGTGTCATTATGGTACAAGCCCGTCCACACCATGTTGTTGTCCCGCCAAGGCCACTCTTCACTCCTCCATCTTGTCATCGTCCTTCTTGTCATTCTCGTCGTCATCGTCCGAGTCATCCTCGGCCTTTGCTAACCTCTCGGCCTCCTCCCTCATCTCCTGGGGCACCTCCATGTGGCGGCCCTTGGTCGGTCCGTCCACACCACTGATCCACGTCATCTCCAGCTCAAAGTCCTTGTCCTTGTTGTCCTTTTGGGCCACGTATATGATCCTCGCCGCCTCCTTGACAGCCTCCTGCAGCGTCATGGTCCCGGACTGCAAGTCCAGCTTCTCCAGCTCCGCCTTGGCAGCCTGGCGGCCCTTGCCGGTCGCGGCACCGTAGTAGCCCCAGTACAGGCCGCTGGGCTCAATCATGTAGAGAAAGGGACCGCCGTGCTTCTTCCCGGAAACTTTGCCCCCGGCGCCGCAGCTGGGGCCAGAACCCACCTCTCCGTCCACGGGGAAGTCGTCGGATGTGTCGACGCCGCCTACAATGGCGGTGATGCCAAAGGGCCGCACGGAGCCGTACATGGTGTACGCCTGCAGATAGCCGCCCATTCTGGAGGCGAGATCCGAGGTGGGGATGGGGGTCTTGAAGTTCTGGCGCCAGCTCTGGGACTCGTCGCGGGCTCGTTCGACAAAGTGGCGTCCATCGGGGACCATTCCTGAGTAGACCTACAAAATCGACGGCGTTTGCATGATGAGCTAGAGAAAAAAAAAGGCCATTTCTGAAGTGTGCAAAGCCGAAAGAAAATAAAGTGAAGGGGCAAAAAAAAAAAAGAAAAAAAAAACGTACCACTCCGATATGGCTATCTACCGTGGCAATTCGCTTGTTTGCGCCGGCCTTGAGTAGTTTTGACGACACCACCTTTTCGACGGCCAGGACGACACCATCCTTGCACCGAATGCCAATCGACGTGCCGCCATTCTCCACGGCCTTGACCGCGTATTCCACCTGGAAGTTCCGTCCATCGGGTGAGAAGATGGAGTTGAGAAGATCGTAGCCCGTGCCTATCGATGTCTGCCGTGGTGCGGCACAGAGTTCCCGCCTTGGTTAGCTAGCTTTCAGACAAGGGAGCTGATGTCGTTGGCGTGCCCTGTTGATGGCGGACGTTTGCGGGCGGTCATCTCACCATGATGCCTGTACGATGGGTGCCAAAGCTCTTTGTTTTTTTTTTTTTTTGCTCTTTTTGCGGTCAAATCATAAATTCAACGAGAAGGAAAAAGAGCGATGCGCGGCGAATGGCGAGAGCTGGGACGAGGGAGGAGGCTGACGAGGAGCGATGATGGGCTTGGAGCTCTCGACGTTACCGGAGACATGGCAAATGGGATGTCGAGCAGCAGGCAGCCTGGAGCTGCGTAGCTGGGTACTTGGTACTTGCATAGCATTAGCAAGCAAGCAAGCAAGCTGCCTGCCTGCCTGCCTGCTTGGCAGCTGGGCGCGGCTGTGTTGTGCCTGAGGTGTCGACGACTGCCGAGTGCGCGCGTCCACCCGCCGGCCGGCAGCCGGCACCAGCCACAGGCGAGGTAGGGTCTCGCTTGTGGCTGCAGGCCATGTGGCTGGATCGCCCGCGACTCGGCGGGGCGGTGGCCGGCCCGGTCGGGTCGAGTCCGGGTCTCGGAGCGTGTCACGGGTGGCGGCCCCATGTTGGCACTTGCATGGACAAGGGAGTAGGGAACGGTGACATTTGCCGGCCTCCTTGCCGGCCTCTTGGTCGGTTATTTGGCAGCAACATGGCACGTGTCATGGCCAGTCGCTCAAACCAAAGTACATGCTGTCTGAGGCCCGAACTAGGTAGGTAGATACAAGTTGGGGAGCCTAACACCAACTACCTACCTACCTACCAACCTAAGTACCTACTTACCTACCTAAGTACCTAGGTGCTTAGGGAATACTTTCAGCGCGTCCCTGCTGTAGGGGGGCATAAATGGAGGGGGACGCGGCCAGGGGCCAGAGCTGCCCAAGCTCACGTACTTACTCAGAGGCAGATGGGTACATGCAAGAGGATGGCGCGGTAGACGGGGACTCAACTTGCCCATTCGAAGCGAACATGGGGAAAACGAGTCTTGTGGGTGGCGGGATCAACGAGAGAGACACTGCCCAAGTCGCCTGGGTGCTTGGCTGCTCGGGTGCTTGGGTTCGTCCCATGTCTGGTCAACTGGTCTGATGAGGGCGCTGGACGGCGCTGCAAAGCAACCTGGCCACTGGGGGTGGCCATGAATCGACGGTCCGGCGTTCTGGAAAGGACGTCGTGAGGCGGCGCGAGACGGTGCATGACGGGTCTGGGCCGCTGAGAGTTCGGAGGGATCGGAGGGATCGGAGGATCGGAGGGGTCCGAGGCGTGTGAGGCGTGTGAGGCGAAGGAGGCGAAGGAGGAAAGGGGGCGGGGCCCGCCGAGGCCGACGTCACCGGTCTGGTTCCATGTCTCTCCAGTCTGCCCCTCCAGCCCTGTTGAGGGAGGGATTGACCCTCCCAGAAAAGTGGGGCTTTGCTATGAGGAAAAAAACAGAGATAAAAGAAGGTTAGCTCTAAGGAAGAATTAGCTAGACAGAACCCATCCTAATACACTCTTTTTAGTGCCCTATAGTAGCCTTTTTGCTAGTCTTTATTATCTAGCCTATTGTCCCCTTTAATAGTAATAAGACTAAGACTTAATTGTTTTTAAATATTAATTATTAAGCAGCTTAATAATACCTTAATAATTCTAAACGCAAAATTTAATACATTAGTTAGAGATAAAAACTAGGAATATAAACGATATAAATATAGCTACAGTTATTATATTAATTAATAAAATATAGGAATTAATAGTAGCTATAGTTATAACTAAAAAACAGAAAGAATATAATAGCTATAGTTATTAGTAGCTATAGTTATAATTAAAATTTAGGAAGAAGAATATAGTAGCTATAGTTATCCTTTTGTTAGCTATAGTTAATACTTTAAAAAATAGGAATTACTAACTTTAGTTAGTATTTAAAAAATAGGAATTATTATTAACTTTAGTTAACACTTTAAATAATAGGAAGAAGGGTTACTTACTTATAGTATAATAGATTTTACTTAGACCTTACTTTTCTTACTTAAAGCTTACTTTAGAGTTTTAAACTAAAACCTATAGAATTTCCTCCTTTAACTAACTTAATTTATTTACTTATTAATATCTTTACCTTTTAACTTCTTCTTCTTTCTTCTTTATAAGTTATAAGAAAATGCTAATAACACTTTATATCTTTAGGTATACTAAAAGATTACAAATATATATTATATACTATATAAGTATAAGTATATATATAATAGTAACTAACTTATATTTCTTTCTATTCTCCCTTTAAGATTCCTTTATTAATATTAACTATATATAATATATTTAACTATAGCTAAAAGCTAGCTTTTTTAGACTATTTAGTTAATATCTTATTTTAATAGATATAAGAAAAAGGACAAAGGGGATTAAATATTAATATAATCTTTATTAATATAGGACTTTAAGGCATAATAAAAGCTTATTTAAATAGAAAGACTAATAACTAAAAGGCATAGTTTAATTAGATTCTCTTTATCTTCCTTATAGCTATAATAATTACCCTTACTATAGTAAAGAACTAATAATAATATTAACTTTAAGCTTAAATAGTATATCTATTTAAGCTATATTAATAGAGATATTATAACATTTAGATCCTACTATATACTACTTAATTTTACACTTTATATATAATTATAACACTTTATAATATTCTTTAATATTAAACCTTTTAGTTTTTTTACTATAAATAACGCTAATAATAGAATAAATAACTTATTAAAAGGCAATAAAATAGGATAGTAAATTACACTTAAACTTAAAATTAAGCTATATTAATAGAAGCTAGCTAAAAGAAAGGTAAGTGTAAAGGTAAGGTAGGTTTAAATAAAAGGTATAGTATATAGTAGAATTTAGAAGGAGATATGTCTTTTAGTATAGATTTAGGAAAAATTAGAATTTAAGAAGAATAATAATAATAATATAAAGAAAGTAGTTAAGGTAAAGATTAGAGAGATATAAGAAATTAAGTAGATAATTTAGTATATTTACTATAATTTCTAACACTTTCTTTCTTTTTCTTCTTTTTATAGCTATAGTTATATTTTTTTTCCTTTTTTAACTTCTCTTATATAGCTATAGTTATACTCTTTATTTAGAGATTTAATACCCTTAGGTGTTAATCCTATTAACTTATAGGATTTATTAACTTCTTCTTCTTTTTCTTTACCTTCTATACCTTTAAGGTTTTATATTCTATTATTAGTGTGTTTAGTAAGGAGATAGGAGATAGTTTTATCTTTAAATTTAACTTTAACTTTAATAGTTCTAACCACTCTTATTCTATTAATTACTACTTTTAAGGCACTAATTTCTTCTTTTTCTTTATCTTCTTTCTTATTTTCTTTACTATTACTATTATAAAATTTATTAAGATTAAGTACCCTTTTATTCTAATAAAGTTAGGTATATTTAAGTCTATTAGGATTATTATTATTATAAAGTCCCTTAAATCTATTATATCTATTATTAAATATATTAAACCTAGAGGCTAAAAAGATAATAAATATATTTATAATACTTCTAAGCCTTTTTCTAATAAAAGGGCTAAACGCTTTTACCTTTAGTAAATATCCTTATAATAGCAAACCTAAAGATTACGTTAATTATTATAAAGTAATAGTGTCTTTAACTAAGGCTGCTTTTAATTATATAGAAACCTTAGCTTAAGCCTAGTTTATATATAAACTAAGAGGGAAAGTAGTAATATAGTATTAGGACCTTAATTTAAAGAATAAAAAATAGGATTTACTTTCTACTAAATTTATTAAGAAGTTTTCTAAACTAAACCCTTATATTAAAATTACTATTAAATAGAAGGCTTACTATTTTAAAAGAGATAAGAACAAAAAATTAACTAATTATATTAAAAGGGCTAAATAACTTATATTAAAATTAAAAATAAATGTCTAATAAGTCTTATTTATAAATTTTATTTTAAACCTAGTAAATAGCTAAACTAACTCTTATTTATAAGAGAGAATATTTAATTATTTATTTACCTTAGGTAAGTAGGATAAAGGTATAGCTTTTAAGGATCTAACTATATTAGATTTAAAGATAATTCTATAAGATTGTTAAGCTTCTATTATAGAGAAAATTTCCTAACCTCTTAATAAAGGCAAGGACTTAGTATTAAGTAATTTCTCTTAGCAAGCCCTTTTAAATATATAAGAAAAGTAAAAAGCTAAGATAAAAGAAGAATTAGTAAAAAGAGACAATTAACTAGCTAAAAAGGATAATTAAATAGCTAAACTAATTTGTAAATTTAAGGCATTCTATACTAAGCTAAACATTAGCTTTAACTTAAAGCCTTATAAATAGGCTAATAAATCTAAATATAATATAGTAAAAGGCTAAGGTAAATCTAAAAGTTAAGTATATAATACAAACCCTAACAAAAGTATAAGGAATACTAAAGCTAACCTAGATTTCTTTTAGTGTTTTATATATAGTAAATAGGGCTATATAGCATTTAATTATTAATAGAAAGGTTTAAGTAATAATTTTAACTATTAAAGGAACTAGTAGGCATAGAATTTAACCTAGATAAAATAGGATAGATAATAGGAATTAAATGCTAAGAATATAGCAAATTTTATTAGTTATATAGAAGAAGATATAGTATTAAATTAGTTTATAGGGGCTGCTGCTACTATAGATATTACACTAGTTTTTAATTATATTAAGAAAGTTATAAACACATAAATAAGATAGCTAGTTTAGCCTTTTAAGATTAAGATATTCGCTATTATTACTAGTATTAAAAAATATAAAGCTTCTTAAGTTAAGAATATCTTTAAAGCTAATGCTACTATTAATACTAAGACTATAGATTAAGATAGCACTGCTAAGGAAAAAGAGAAGGCTATAGTAAATAGTTATATTACTAAACCTACTTATAAGCTAGCAGCTATTCTAAATAAGGTAGTATATTAAGAAATTAAAGCTATAAAGGATTCTTAGACTTAGCTATTTAACACTTTAAAGGAAATTTTACTAAAGGAATTTTAGTGTTTATAGCCTATATTAAGACCTTATATTACTTAAATAGAGGGAGCTGCTAATCTTCTATTATTACTGCCTAATTAAGTTACTACTTAGGAAGATAATATAATTATAACTAATTTAGTAAAGCTACCTATAGGTTAGAAGAATAAGGGGAAGCCTAAAAAGTTAGTTCTAAAAGATATTAAGGCAACTATTAACTATATAATACTATACTTTAAACTTAGCTAACATTTAAGAGATTCTTAAGTTACAATTAGTGTATTACAGTTACTTTAGATTATACCTATTATCTATTAGCAGTTAGGATATTTAATATAATACTAGCAGAGACTTAAGTTAAATATAGTAAAAGCTATAGTATTAAACCTAGTTAAGCTATATTAAAAGGCAGTCTTATAATTAGGAAACAGACATAGAAATATAAACCCTTTCTTAGTAATAAAGCTAGTTATAAAGATATATTCTTAATTAAAGGAATTAGCTAACTTAGCAGTTATCTATAAAGACACTATAAAAAGTAACTATTAAGTTTCCTAGGTATTAGGCTATATTACAGCCTATATTAAGGGTGTTTAGTATAAGTTAGTATTATTAAATAGTAGCTTAACTATAGAATTAATTAACTAAGACTTTCTAAGAAAGCACTGCTTACTAATAGTTAAATTGTTAAAGGCTTAATTAATTAGAATAGTAAACAATTTAATTTATTAAATTATATTATGCTTATACCTTTAAGTTATTGTTAAAGGAGTATTAATATTAGTTAAATTCTATGCTATATCTATATAGAAAGAATAGGATATTCTATTAGGTAAGGTTTAGTTAAGGAGAATAAATACTATAAAATAATACACTAAGAATAAGCTACTTATTTCTAAATTAAGTAGTAAAACGGAATTAATTCTGATTTATTCTTAGCTAAATATACTTTTAGATCCGCTACCCCTAACAATGCCCCTTACTTAAGGTCTATTAATAGGCAACCCTTATAATATTAAGATTATTAAATCTAATTATTAGATTTTAATAGAAGTAGAATTAAGCTTAAGGAAGCTAAATAATAGGCTTTATTAATATACTATATATAGGGATAATTTAACGCTCTAAAAGGTACCTATAGAGGACTTAGAAAACTAATTACTATAAACCTTAATCTTAGTAGTAGTTTATAGGTAGTGCGTAATAAATAGATTTTATTAGGTTTTATACCTATAATATTCTTATAATAGATATTTAAGAATGTTTATAGAAAGAGGGAGAATTAGGAGATAGTAATAGTTCTTTAGAACCCTACTTAGGTAGTAGTCACTTTAACTTTATAAAGATATAAAGAGTTAATAATATTTTATTTCTATAGTTCTATAATAAGTAATAGTTAAAAGTTATTATAAAGCTAAGTTAATAAAAGGATAGCTAAGTAGCAATAGATAAGGTTGTTAATAATAGCTAAGGTATATCTAAATTATTAAGATATAAATAGCAATTAGTTAAATAAGAAATATAAGGCATTAGTAAAGTAAGCAGATAGAGAATGTAATAGTAATAATAGCTTAGAGGATAAAGCAGATAAATTAGACCTTTTTAGGGTATTGTTAAGCTTATAAAACAATAGGTATAGGGATAAATATAATTTAACTAACAATAATAACAACAATAAGATAAAAGAAAACCTAATATTAATAGTAACAAATATAAATAATAATTCCCTATATATAGGAGACCTAAAACCTATTTAATATTAAAATATAGATCTACTAAGACTATTAATAGTTAAATCTTAGGAAACAGTAGATTAATGGTTTAAAGAATTTAGTATTAAATTAGGAGACTAAGCAGGTAATAAATAATAACATTAAATAATTAGGCGTTTATATTATATATACTAGGAATGTTTTATCTCTTATATTAAGAATATTAAAACCACTAACTTAGTGTAATATTATATACCTTTAATTAAAGGAGCAAAACCTAGTTAATATAAGTAATTCTAATATAATAGTTTATATAAGGCTTTTATAAAAAAGGTGTTTTTAGTAATAGAAGCTATTAGTCTAATTGCCTAAGGTAGAATAAAATAAGTGGCGCTAATAATATTTACTAATAAGCTAAGTAAGCTAAAAAATAGGGAAAATTATTAAGTTATATATAATTTTTAAGATATTAATAGTAAAACTATTAAATCTAAGTACCTATACTATAATATAGAGTTAGACCTAGATTCTATTTTTTATAGTAGGCTAAAAATTATATTATAAATAAATGCAGCTAATAGATTCTAAGGCATTAGCATTTTTCCCCCCTATTAATATTATACTGCTTTTACTAGCCTAAATAGTATGTATTATTATAATAATATAGTATAAGGTCTAATAAGGTTGCTATTAACATACGCCTAATTTAGCAATTTAATATTTAGTTACCTTTAATTTAAGAATAGTATAGAATTAGAGTTAGTACTAAGGTATATAGATAATATTAATACTTCCTTTTCTATTTATATTAATAACTATAATTAGGGTTTAGAAATATAGGATAACTATTTTTAGTTTATATAAAAGCAGTACCTTCTATATATTACCTAGGCTTTAATTAGTTTAAACCTAAAGAAAACAATATTATTTATAGCTAAGGTAAATTATATTAGATTCTTAGTTAAAGATAGAATAATTAAGCTAGCTAAAAAGTATTAAAATAGATTTATAAATATTATAGAAAAATTCGCAGAACGTCCGCCCTAATTCTAAATAGAAATTTTACCTCTTATCTATATAACGCCTTTTCTTTATAAGTTTATTTCTAAATAATTAAACCTAGTAATTACTATTAAGAAGGCCTTCTTTAATAATATCCTATAAAAGATAAAATAAGGGAATATTTCTATAAAGACAAAGGAAACTATATAATATAAGCTAAAATAGACAGAGGAGATCTAAAAAGCAATATTAAAGATATATTAATATATTTAGGAGAATACTACTTTTAAAGCTTAGCTAAGTAGTTAGTTTTACTTAGCAACTAATGCCTTAGATATAAGGATTAAAGGAGTCCTATTTTAAATAGATAATATAACTATAGGTATAAATATAAGTGACTTTAATTTTAATAAAGTTAGAATTATTATATAGATATTACACTAATTTAACAATATTTAATGTTAATATTTAATACTAAAAAAGGAGATATATACTATAGTAATAGGCCTTAAAGAATTCTAATAGTTAGTAAATAGCTTTTTATATCTACTAAAGGTATATACTAATTATAAGGGAATTATTAACTCTATAGCTAATTAGTTAGAGGTTTATAAAAAGGTATCCTAATAGATAGATATTTTATAAGAGTTAAATATAGAATATATTTATTAATTAAACATAACTAAAATTATAAATATTATAAATAGGATGTCTAAGTTACCTAACTAATTAAAATTAAATCTATATTATATAGATTAAAGGATAGGGATACTTATCTCCTTAGTAATTAAAGATAAACCTATTAAAGTAATAATAAATATTAATTTAAAGAAATAAGGATAAGATAGTAGGGAATTAATTCTACTAAAGGGTAAGGCATTAACTTTATTAAGGATTAAGGAATTAATAAAGGTTTTAAAAAACTAGCTATCTTTAAAGTAGTATAGTAAAATCTTAACTTTACTTATTTATAAATATTAAAGTATACCTATTAAATAATAAAAACTTATTAGAAAAAGGGTATTAAAATACTATATTTTTAAGAATTAGTTATATTATATAGAATAAAATAAATTATTAGCTAGTTATATCCTTAATATAAATATTCTAAAGTAGTTATAGAAATCTTATAATAAAGCTAGCTATTTTAGAATAATAATTACTTTATAGAAGTTAAAGGGTTAATATTTTTAGCTAAAGAGGTTAAGTAATATTAAAAATTACTATTATTTATATATTATTTGTTAAACTATAGGTATAAGAATTGTAAGAGCTAATCTAAAAAGTATTATAGTGCTAAAACCTTAGAATCTAATAGCTATAAACTATTTAGGTTTAATTTTGCTAAAAGCCTAGAATAGAGACGTATATATTTTAGTAATTATAGATTATATAATAAGGTTTATTATAGTAAGATTCTATATAGAGGCTATAAGCAAGGCAGTAATAGATACCTAGGTTTAAGATTAAAGTTTAATCTTTAGTTAGCTATTAAGTATCTATTATAATAATAGTTCTTATTTTAAGAACTTATAATTTTAGTTAATAGTAGAAAAGTATAGTATAAAGGTAATATTTAGCTTAGTATTATATCTATTATTAATAGGGTTAGTAAAATAAAATATATAACTTATAAAGAATTAGTTAATAAAGTAGGTAGTAGACTAAGCAAAACTAAATCTAAAAGAGTAGCACTTAGCTTTACTAAATATTATAGTTACTTTTAATAATTAGTAGATAATAAGTTTAAAAACTATACTTATAAAAGCTATATTTAGGTTTAATATATTTTTTAACTACCTAAGAAGTATAATAGACTAGGATATAGAAGCTAACTTTAAGTTATTATAAAAGATAAATCTATAGTAATAAAATATTAAATAGAAATTAAGGGATTCTATTATTAGTTAAAAGATAGAATATATATATAAGAAGAAGGTGCCTTAAACTTTTAAAATTAAAAGCTTAGTATAGAAAAAGATAAATAAGGAAGATAAGCTTAAGGGTAAATTTTATAAAACCTAAGGTAAGCTAAGCACTATTATAGCTTAAGTCTCTTTAGTGTTATATAAGATATAATAATTAAGAATAGAAAAAGATTAGAAAGTTTATATAAACAATTTAAAGTAGTTTATAAAAAAACTGCTAAGACTAAACCTAAAGTTAAAATTACTATAGGAAGATAGGGAACCTATATTATAGATAAATCTAGAGGAGTTAGATTAAGTTATGTTATAGTTAATATAATAACCCCCCCCTTAGGTACCCTATTAAGGGAGGAATTAACCCTCTTAGAAAAGTAGGGCTTTATTATAAGGAAAAAAACAGAGATAAAAGAAGGTTAGCTCTGAGGAAGAATTAGCTAGACAGAACCCATCCTAATACACTCTTTTTGGTGCCCTATAGTGGCCTTTTTGCTAGTCTTTGTTATCCGGCCCATCGTCCCCTTTGAGCTCCAGCCCTCCAGCTGCAGTAGCTGGTCCCCTCCGCGCCTTCCTCCGCGCCTTCCTCCAGGCCCAAAACGCCCGGCACGTGGCGGGCTGGCTTCAATGTTCTTGCCCAAGCCTCTGACCTCAGCTTGACGCACCAGACACGATGGACTCGGTCGGCTGCAGGTTGGATTGAGGGTGGGAGAAGACAGCCAAGGTGGAATCATTGATGACTAGACGTGTCCATGTCCTGTCGACGGTCTGGCCGATGCTCTCAACTGGCTGGTCTGGTCTGGTGCCCCGGCCAGCGCGGACGGGCACAGGCGACGGGCTGGAGGCCGCTAGAGTTCTCGCCACGGCGGTAAACGGCGCCGACTGAACGCTGCACAGCGTCTGGTACATGTCTGGTACATGAACGGTGTGCATCAGGTGCATCCAGTCGGGCGCATCAGGCGCATCAGGCGCGTCAGGCGCATCCAGTCAGGTGCAAGTGGTCTCCAGCCCGCCTGTGCTAGTCGAGTCCCAGGGTTTCAATGCCCGTGGCTTTAAAAGGATTCACTTCGACTCATGGCCGGCCGTCACCGTTCTCTCCTCCCCCTCCCATTCCCCATTCCCCCTTCCCCTCCCCCTCCAGACTCGCCTTCTCCGCCATCGTTGCTTTCGCTCTTCAACTGATCGTGCCGCCCCGAGTAGCTTAGTGGAAATAAACTTGATTTTACTCTTGCTTTGGATCACTGGTGACCCTTCGGAACAGAGCAAGTCGCCTTGACGCACAAAAACCCTCTCGTCTTTGCGTCTTTCTGTTGCTACCCAACCGCATCACGACCCGACCGAGACGTCGGGCGAGCAGGAAATCACACCAGAGAGATACGAAGCTGACTTGTTACCAATAAAAAAAAAAAAAGGCATCAAAATCGAGACATATCCGCCGCCAAAGCCAAAGCCAAAGCAAAAAAAAAAAAAAAAAAAAAAAAAAAGAACAGAAAAAAAAAAACTGGGTTTGCCAGATGTCCGAGGTATGTCGTGTTACAACAAAGCCAGCCGAGCCCGCGCATCAACTGGCCGCGTTCCCCGATCCCCACGCAGCAACACAAGATTATGAGCGACTGATACAATCCTCCTTTGCTAGACCATGGTTACCGTCCAGACCGGCACGCAATACAGCTTTCAGCAGGTCCAAGAGGACCTCGCTTACCTCTTCTCCCGTAACATGACCTTCAACCCTGATTCTCATGTGTCCCACTCCAAGGAGATTCGCAAGCAAGAGCCCGCCGTCCCTTTGCCCGCGCCTGCTCCTCAGCCCATCGTCTACTCCGTGTCCCAGCACTACAACCATTCTGCCCACGTCGCGAGATCTTCCGCGCAGCGGCCCCCCGAGCAGGTTCCGACGCAGACGCAGACTCAGCGACGCTCCTCCGAGCCTCCTCAGACCGGGCTTCCCGCCGTCGAGGACATTCTCCGCAACCACGGTCTGGACCCGGAAATCCTGACCCCGTCACAGCTGCAGCTCTTCCGAATTGCTGACGACGCCCAGAAGCTTCGTCTTCTGCAGCTGTGGAGCATATGCCCGCCCAGCAGAGCCGAGGAGATTCCCGCTCTTGCCTGGAGCAGCACCTCTGTGGATCAGGAAGAGCAAATGGCACGTCTGCGCTATGAAAGGCACCAGAACGTCGCCATGAGCCTGGATGGCACGCCCGTCCAGACGGCCGGCGGGCAGTGGACTCAGCAGAACGAGGCGCCGCAGAGTGAGCCCTACATGTCCTCCGGCTATGAGGAACTGATGCGAAGAGAGAACGAGCGGCAGTTCAACGAAAACAAGTTCAGAGACGTCTACAGCCATTTTGGCTCTGCCATTGGGGGCTGCCACTCCTACCGAGCCGCCGATCCCGTCTACAAGGCTTCCTACCATCTGACTGAACAGCAGCAGCAGCAGCAGCAGCAGCAGCAGCAGCAGCAGTTGGACATGGCTGCTCAGTACGGGGCAACCACCATGGAGACGGATGCCATGGACATGTAACTTTTGCTTCCCGACAAATAGATGGTGCATGAATAATGTGGGCGCTCTGTGTTGTTCTTTGCTTTTCCATTTCCTTTTCTCCCCTCTTTTTTTCTTCTTCTTTTTTTCCTTCCCCCCCTTTTTTTTTCTGTTTTTCTTTCATCTTTTTTTTTCCTTCAATCTTGATTCGAAAACCGAATGTTAAACGGGGGAATCCAACGGACTTGCGCAGTAACAGCACTGCATTACGTAGCAACATTGGCACGCACGGGGAGATACCACATGTTTTTTACTTGAAACCCAACTCAAAAAACGCACCTCTCCACTTCCAAGTAATCATCACATGAACAGCATGTTGTGACCCTCATGCCTCCGTTGCACTCGCCCGCAATGCCAGCGGGAAGGACTTTCCGGACGGAAACCAGCCCAGTTTCTCGATCCATTCTTTCTTTACATCATACACGCACGCTCTGCGGAAGAGGAGTCGCTAGGAACGGGGTGGAATTGCACACGCTAACCCCGGTATATAGTTGTAAGAACATGCATGAAAATTCATTCAAACGGCAGCAAAGCATACCAGCATCGAAAGTCGGGGAAAAAAACAAAAGAAAACAAAAAAAAAAAAAGAAAGGAAAAGAAAACAGAAGGGAAAGTGAAAAGAGAGAACGACGCAAAAGGGTAGAGATTTAAATCGCCGTCTTTTCGAGCTTCTGAGCAAGTGCATCAATGTCCTTGTCCTTGACCTGCACCACGGGCTCTTCCTGGGCCTCCTGTGCCTCCTTGACTAGCTTTTCTGCGCGCTCCTCCACCGTGACTCCTTGTTCCTCCTCCTCCTCCTCCTCCTCCTCTTCTTCTTCCTCGTCGGAGCTGAGATCCTCGAGGTCGCTGAGGCTGTCCACGCCCCATTCGTCGGGGCCAGTTTCGTCTCCGGCGCTCTCCTGCTTGCGTTGCTCGAGGAGTTGTTGCAGGGCGTGGATGGACTCGTCGTCCTCGGTGAATTTGTTGCCGTTGAGCTCGATGCGCTTGAGCGCGGGGAGGGAGTCCCTTGCCGCGGCGGCGAGCTTCTTGACGCCCGGGGCCGTGATGTCGTTGAACTGCAGGCGCAGGGTCTCGAGCTTCGGGTTCTTGCCCCGGGCGAGGGACTCGGCGAGGAGGATGGCGCCCTTGGCGCTGAGCAGGGAGTCCCCGATGCCCAGCTCGCGGACGAGGGCCCAGGTCGGGACGACCTTGGCGAGGGCCCTGCCGCCCATGAGCGTAAAGGTGTTGTCCTGCAGGTCCAGGATCTCGAGCCCATGGGCCTGGTTCAGGCCCTCGCTGATCAGGTGCGAGATGCCCTCCTGGCGGATGCCGTTCTGCACCATCTTGATGACCTTGATCCTGTTGTGGAGGGTGTACGTCTTGGCCCAGGCCGTCATGCTGCCGTTTTCCAGTCGGTTACGGCCGCAGATCACCGTCTCGAGATGCGGCACCTGCTTCCCCTCCCTGCGCGCGGCCTCCTTCCTGGCGTGGAGTTCCGACAGGGCATCGGCCACGAGGATGCCGGCGTGCGGGCCGAGGCCATTGTTGTTGAGGTACAGGTGCTGCAGGGGCACGTGGGCGGAGAGGAACGCCACGAGCGGCGCCTGTGTGTTGAGACCAAAGGCATTGTCGTTGAGGTTGATGGTGTGGAGGTTAGGGTGGTTCAGGACGGACGTCAGCAGCGAGGACAGCGCCTCGGGGATTTCGGACAAGAGACGGCCGGTGAAGATGTCGGCAAAGTTGGCGACCTGTTTTTTTTTTTTTTTTTTTTTTTTTTTTTTTTTTTTTTTTTTTTTGTTTTTTTTTTTTTTTTTTGCTTTTTTGCTTTTTGTC
>SRPV01000370.1:0-21629 GCA_018360135.1 Claviceps sorghi | reverse complement strand
GATACATTTTTTTATATTGAAATTCCACGTAAGCAAATGTTCTTTTTAGCCGGGGACCATGTTATCACAATTGCCGAAGAGACGCTTGATTGGCTGAACCCCCCCTGCAATGTCAATGTGTAAAATCATTCAAGGGGTGCACTGTACATTGTATGTACATGCACACACGTGCTCACGCCGTGATGTCAATTCGTGGGTGGAACCTTTCATTGGCAGCGTTGGTGGAGTCTGGAACCGTCGCGCTTCGTGGCAGGCGCGTCCCTGGACGACCCCTCCTTTGTGGTGAGAGCAGTCCATGTCCATTCATGTTTCCTCCCGGCCGGGGCTTGAGACAGAAAATGTCACAGTGATGGCCGCCATGAGGCCGAGACGTTTGGTCGATGGGGGCATGGACTTGGGCGGCTGGCCCTTATCAGGTCGACCAGATGCTTTCATGTTTTGCCTTGGAACGAGTGGACGAGACACGCGACGAGAAGCAGTTGACGTCACGGCAGCTTCTGGTCTGGCGCTGCCACCCAAATGGCCGACGGCGGACCCGACTGGACTGGTTCCTGGGCGGCATGGCGGCTTGGCGGTGGCGGTGGCGGTGGCGGTGGCGGTAGATTACTTATTCACTTGCAGCACATGCATTGAGCACATGCAGCCGCCCAGCCGGTTGCTGGACGCCGTTGACGGCGAGCCACGCGGCATCTCGACTGGACGGGATCGACTACATAGACCAGACTGGAGCCACAACGAGATGGCGCTTCTCTTTCTGTGGGTGCCACGCGCGGCGGTCGGACATGCACTGATCAACACACGCTGCCGAGCCTGCGCTAGCACCACGGCGCGGGTCAGACTCGCGGCCCTTTCATCAGCCACGGAGCTTGCCTCGAGTGGCGCCAGGACAAGAGACTGGAGGGGCTCCACCGCATCGCGTCGGCGTGGAGGCGTCGCTCCGTCGTCGATGCCGTCTCTTGCTGCCGATTCGTTGCCGGCCGGCTTCCAGACGACCAGACAGACCAGACAGACCAGACATGTTTGTCGAGCCAAGAAGTCGCGTGCTCTCGCCTGCCATGCTCCTTATCGAGCTCCTCGAGCTGCTCGATCCTCTCGTGCTGCTCGTGCTCCCCGAAGCTCTCGGCGGCTTGCATTCCTCCATGCAAACTTTATAATCCATGCGCCCTCAACCTGGAACGGTGCAGCATCATGGTCCATGGAACCTCCATGTCAATAGTTGGCACCTCTCTGGCTCTTTCCGCCACCCCATGTCGAATCCTCCCCATCCACCCCAGGGCACCCCCGGTTTCGATCTCGATTTCCTCTCTTCCATTCCCTGCGCTAGTGTCCGCCTCGATTCGTTTCCATCTGTTCTTTTTTCTTCAACCCTACCTACCTCCTCGAGTCCCGGGCGTGCTTTTCGTGTTTTTTTTTTTTTTTTTTTTTTTTTTTTTTTCGCCCTGAAGATAATCCATCCCTCTCGCATCCTCCTTCACAGCCAGTGCCTCGACTCGCAGCCAGTTGTTTTTCCAAGCATTGCAACTGTGTAAAACACCTGTCTGGTCCGGCATCACCAGAGTCCAGATAACTAGGTCCTTGGCCGATTACTCCATTCACTCCCCACCCTTCTCCGCCCATCGGCAATCTTCCCAAAGTCGTCGCATCGTTTTATCGGCACCGAGGGTAACAGCTTCAGGAATCAGCATTACAATCCCAACAAAGGCGCATTTGACTGCCAGCCATCATCTGCCCCTTCATCCAGGCCGTCGGGCTGCGCGCGCCGTCTTTCTCGCCGTTGACGACTTGCTCGGACGGCCAATATGGCCAGTTCAGTACAACCAGACGACCAATCCGTCGTTGATCAACAACAAAGCTATTTACTGGAGCATCAAGAGGCCGAACCCGAGCCATTTCCCGAAATCGAGCGCCAGCCCTCGCTTTCAGAAGAACACGATGATCATCTTTCGGAAAAACCGCCATCTGCTTCCCTGGAAACCCTCAACATACTCCAAGCCAACGACTCCGGCTCCCATAGCATCGAGATGACGGCCATGCCCCCGCCTCTCAATCGTGCTGAGACCAGCCGATTCACCGACGACTTGGAGCTATTACGAGCCGAACGATACATTTCCCACCAAGAGCACGAAGGAGCAGGTTCCGCGTGGACTCACTCTAAGGCGCGAGTCCACAACGTCGAGCCTGATGATGCCTTCAACCCGACGACGATCAAGGAGGAGACCGTCAAGAAGAAGAACGAGGATGCGTCCCTGTACAAGTTTTGGTTGTTTCTGAAAAAGTTTCCTCGGTTTGTGCGATACCTGGTTTACTTGTTTCCGGGGGCGGCCTTGCTGTTGATTCCCGTTCTTCTTGGTGCTCTGCGGTACAGCGACGGCAGCAAGCTCGTCGGAGGGCCGGGCGGCGTTGACTTGATGTGGTTCGGCATCTGGCTCGAAATTGTCTGGGCCTCCTTGTGGGTATCACGCATGGTCACCAGCCTTCTGCCACCTCTCTTCCATGGTCTGGCTCGTGTGCTCGGATCGACCAACGCCAAGAAGTGGCGAGACATTGGAGCCCATCTGGAGCTTCACTTTGCCTTGTTCCTCTGGTTCCTTGCGATCCTCGTTTCATTCCAGCCAACCATTTATGGGCACCGCCACGGCACCCCGGACAAGGACGAGTCCGGAAATGACTGGATGGACATTGTGCACAAGGTCGTCATCGCCCTCTTTGTTCTTTTCGCTCTCAATTTCATCGAGAAGATCATGATCCAATGGATCGCAACGTCGTTCCATCAGCGGACCTACTCGACGAGGATCGAGAACCACAAGGGCGATGTGCGGCAGCTCGTCCAGCTTTACGAGTTTGCCAAGGCCAGGCTCGAAGACACCGACAGATTCCTGCAAGACCGCACAGGAGGAACTCGCACCGCCAGCGGATCACAGACGCCCATGGCCAACTTCCACCAGGGCGCGCGGCAGGTTCTCGGCAAGGTCGGCTACGTGGCCAACCGCGTGGGCAATGATCTCATCGGCAGAAAGGTCAACACCAACGTGCCCCGGAAGGTTGTTTCCGAACTGCTTCGGAACACATCGTCTGCCCACACGCTGGCGCGACTCATCTATCGCAGTCTTGTCCGAGAAGACCGCGACACCGTGTATCCCGACGACATGAACGCCGTGTTCAGCACCAAAGAGGAGATTGACGCCGCGTTTGGTGTCTTTGACAAGGACCTCAACGGCGACATCTCCATTGAGGAATTCGAAGCCGTCTGCAACGAGATCCACCTCGAAAAGAAAGCCATAGCAGCGTCGCTCAAGGACCTGGACTCCGTCATCGAGAAGCTCGACAAGGTCTTTGTCTGCATCATCATCATCATCTCCATCGTCGTCTTCGTGGCCATCTTCTCCAGCTCGACCGCCGCGGGTCTCGCGTCGGCTAGTACCTCGATTCTGGGTCTCGCGTGGGTTCTCCAGGCCACGGCGCAGGAATTCCTGCAGTCCATCATCTTCGTCTTCGTCAAGCACCCGTTTGACGTGGGCGACCGCGTCACCATCTACGGCTCCACGGGCGCCACCATGACGGGCGACGACTACTACGTGACCGAGATTTCGCTCTTGTACACCGAGTTCAAGAAGCTGCAAGGCCACATCGTCCAAGCCCCCAACTCGCTGCTCAACACGCTGTTCATCCTCAACCAGCGGCGCTCCAACGGCATTTCCGACGTGGTCCCCCTCGAGTTCAAGTTCGGAACGCCCGCCTGGATGATTGAGGAACTCAAGGCCCGCATGCTCGACTTTTGCCTGGCAAACAAGCGCGACTACCAGCCCACCATCATCGCCGAGATGACGGGCGTGGACAAGGTGCGGTCGTGCACCATGAACATTGTCTTTATCCACAAGACCAACTTCCAGAACGAGCTCCTGCGGCTGAACCGGCACAACAAGTTCATCACGGAGCTGGCGCACCAGATCGACCAGATCGGCATCCAGGGACCCCTGCGCATCGATCCCGGCGGCAGCAGGGAGTACCCCCTCTTCTACGCCGGTTCCAACCCGCCGCCGTACAACGGCAAGGACCAAGTCCAAGCCCACGAGGAGTCCTCGGCGGGACACCACCACCCCCCGGGACTGAGGCACAGCGGCATGCCCAGGAAGAACAGCGTCCTCAGCACGCGCCTGGCCACCACCAACGAGGAGGCCATCGCCGGCTACCAGGACGTGTTCGAGAACCGACGCGACCAGTCAAACGCCCGGCGCATGGAGTCCATCCGAGAAAAGGACCTCGCCGAGAGGGCCGAGGCGGAGCAGGAGCCGCGGGCGTCCACCACGAGTGCCGCTGTGCTGACGCCGTCTCACTCGGTCGGTTCGCAGAGCCGCGCTCGTATATTTGGCCGGTACCGCAGCGCGTCTAAGGGTGTGCAGCGGCAGGGGTCGCGAGACATGGTGTAGGTAGATGGGTCAATATAAAGCTTCTTCTCATTTTGCGTCGAGATGCAGTTTTCTTAGTGAATGTTGTGATTTAGAGGCTTTTTGTAACCTTTTTCGTAACCTTTTTTATTTTTATTTTTCTTTCTTTCTTTCTTAGACCTATGTTTAGGACCTTTTTTATTCTCTTCTTTAGGAACCTTTTTTGCCTCTATTTAGGGACCTTTATTACCCTTTTAGAGACTATTCTTACTCTTTATAAGGCCCCTTTTACCCTTTTTAGAGACATTTTTTACTCCTAACTTTTCTTACTCTTAATAAGACCTTTCTTACTCTTTTTAGAGACCTTTCTTACTCTTTTTAGAGACCTTTCTTACTCTTTACAAAGCCTTTCTAACCCTTTTTAGAGACCTTTCTTACTCTTTCTAGAGACCTTTCTTACTCTTTCTAGAGACCTTTCTTACTCTTTTTAGAGACCTTTCTTACTCTTTATAAAGCCTTTCTAACCCTTTTTAGACCTTTCTTTACTGTCTTTTTTTAGGACTTTTATTACCCTCTTCTTTTAAACTCTTTCTTTAACCTCTAAGGACCTTTATCCTTCTCTTTTAGGAACCCTTCTTACCTTTCTTTATTCTTTACTGTCCTTTTTAGGACCTTTCTTACCCTCTTTTTAGGACCTTTCTTTCTTATTTAACCCCCTTCTCTCTTTTTTTTAGGAACATTTCTCTTCTTTTTAAGGGTTTTTCTTTAAACCCCTCTTTCTTTTTTTAGGACCTTTTTCTTTTAAACCCCTTTCTTCTTCTTTTTAGGACCTTAAACCCTTTTTCTACAAACTCAAGGGCCTCTTTCCTCTTTATAACCTCTTTTCGCCCAAGGACCTTCCTCCTTAAAACCCCCCTTCTCTCATCCCCTCTGAATTTTGCCCCTCCACGGCGAGCACAAGGGCGTGGACGCCATACGCGCCCTCAGCCGCAATGCAAATCGTGCCGTCAGGATGAACGGACCAGGAAGATCTGCGTGCAGGGACGTGAGCACAGCTCGCTGGTGCATGCGGCTCGGGGTCGAGACGACGCCTTGTGCCACGGTGTACCCGGCACACTGGTCGGGTTGACACGACATGCCTCTGCCGAAGCAATGCCATGGAAATGCAAGGAATGGCCGTTGAGGGGGTTGGCCGCTCGGGGTTTGAACGGACGGCTGAGGCCGCTGGGATATTTTCAGCCGCAGAGGTGGCGTGGTTGATAAGGTGCCTTGTGTCCTCTGGCCGCAACTGTGACGCCGCCCGAGGCTGAACTTTTTTTTTTTTTTTTTTTTTGTCAATTTCTTGGGTCGCTCGTAGAGCTGTCGATATATGGCAATCATTGGGCGAGGCAGATACCGCGTCGATGCTGGTGCCTGAAGAAGCCGCCGACACCGAGGCTGTCCTTATTCCAGACAGCCGCGAAGTGCCCCTTGGCATTCTGGGAGATACAGCGCCGCACCCGTTTGATCCCGTCGGCCTCGTGGCCGAAATGCTGTCGGGGCATACTGGCTTGGCACATATTCAACGGCATCCCAACCCCGTGGAAATGGCGGACAACTCCATACTTGCGCCCATCGAGACCATGCCATGTACGATGACTAGAACTGGTATGGCAGTGCTGCCGAATAAGAGCGGCAGTGCCGCTGATGGCGGGAGAGCAGAGGCCGTTTGCATCGCCAAGACGCCGCGGAGGAATACATTAACAGGGCAGCGAGAGGAGTGACCGAGGCTATTCCGCTGCCGACACTTGACTCAAAGCCCGAACGGATTGACGCGGCAATGCAGGGCCGATGTCCGGACGAGAGACACACGTGGCTCCGGTCCGCAAGCCCAAGGACTCGCGGCGCGCCATCATCAAAGTACGCCTCCGCACTTGAGGAATCGGGAAACATGGCAAGCAGACGACCTGACGGTGCCCCTCGTGGCACACCTGTCCAGGCTCAGGGTTCGTTTCAGCCCGCCTATCAGGCTTACATCCCCGGCCAATCGAGCACGCCGCCGGTGCCAACTAAAGACGATAAACGAATACGGACGTCTCTACAACGAAATTCCTCGTTGATGTCGAAGTCGGGGCGAGCATCTGGCTCGATAGATTTGAGAAGCGTTCCCAAGGCGCTGTCTCCGCCACTTGAGCCCTTGACGATGCTGCAGAAGACAAGGGGACGCGCTGAGGCGGTAGAACGGCGCGGCAAGGACGGAAAAGCAGATTGGCAAGCAGGGCGAGCTCGTGTTCCGTCCGTGTTGATGCCAGGTCGCAATGGGAGGAAGTCCACACAGGGTCTCGCTCCTGATCAGCAAGCACGGCAGCGGCAGCGGCAACGCGAGGCATCGCCATATCAAACGCCACGGCCGCAGCAGGTTGGAAACGCGGCACCAACAGAACCAGAGCGACCACAGGCGCACGGCTCAGATCACCGACTTGCGATTGCTGCTCCATCGTGATTGCGCCTGCAGCAAGAAACAGGCAGGTAGGCTTCTCGGCCGACATCACAGATTCGAGTGCCCCAATTGACAACTGTTCAGAACATGGCAGCCGGTTCGTCACGGCTGACGAGGCCCTCTGCGCCAACATCGCTTTCCATGACTGACGAGCTTGCTGCGTCGAATCAGCAGCAACATGGACAAAGCCCTCAATCACAACCGGCCGTCTCAGCATCACAACGGAGACGTCCACATGGACAGTATCCGGATCCGTTGGGACTCGTGCATTCTGACCTGCACAGAGTGCCTGTCTTCATCCCTGAGGATTCTCCCATTCCTGTCCAGGATCGAACCGATAGCCAGGTTTCATCAATCAGCCAGTCGCTTGGGGATTCTCTCACTCGTCAATCAACGGACTATTCGGCGAGCGACTGGGGAGGTGAGGAGAACTGGAGTCGTTGTTAATTCGCTTTCGACTTGTTCTTGTGCTTCCTTTTCTACTTCAAATCATGTCATACCCAGATGCTGTTGACTTGCATATTCACTGGACTGGTGGAAAGGGTTTTTCTCGAATGATCTCATCAGCGACGCATTTGAGGAGCTTTTGGTCAGGGAGCGTGAATAGATATATTGTGCTAGACAGACCCTCAGCACGGCAGATTGCCTGTCTTTCTTGATTTGCATGGTCATTTCTGGTGCGTTGATGCCATGCTGTTCCATTCTACCAAGAATACAAGGAGGATGTCTCACGCTCATCTTCTAGCTGTCTAGGTACCTAGGTACCTAGATTTAGCGGTAGGCCCCTGTAGCCTCATAGTTCAGGCAACACTTCCCAGAATCCCCCCTGAAAAGATTAGCCACGTGCACGTGACATCGCGTTCCAGGCGCGATCGGGCGCCACGTCACTTTTCCCACCAGGTCCATGCAGACTTGAAAACGACCAGAAAACATAGAGTGACTGTCCATTTGAGTACTCAGTTGTCACAAACGCAGAGCAATGCTCTGGGAGCTGGCGCCATGACGCCGCTTGAATCCCAGGACAGCCAGGCGATTTTCGACGCCCTCAAGGCGGAATTTGGGGTTGGCACAGTACGTACCCGACGCGGTGAATCGGCGGCGGGCGCGTAGACGCCGTGGTCTGGATGGCATTTGAATCGCACGCGCTGATAACTTGGAATAGACGAGCAGCTCGCGAGATAGGCATGTTTTTAAGGTAGGGGACCTTTTTTTTTTTTTTTTTTTTTTTTTTTTTTTTTTTTTTTTGTTTTTTTTCCTTCTTGCTGGCACGAAGCAATATCCCCCGGTTCCATCTTTTGACTCACTGATGTTGTGTGCAGAAACCCAGCTTCGTTCCTGCGACGCGGCCCAATCAGGCGCATGTACATCGTTGGCCAGTTGGTCATCCGCTGCACGACAAGGATGTGGCCGACAACAACCCTGTCTCCCCTCCAAAAAAGCAAGCAGCAGGCAGCACCACTGACAACCGCGACGACGCGTTGACGAACGCTGCTGGCGTGAATGCACCTCAAAAAGATGGTCTGCAGGACGCCGACAACCTGCCAGATACACCGCCCGTCGACCGTGCTCACCACGACGGCGGCGGCGGCGGCGGCGGCGACAACGCAACGGCCGTGACCAGCAAAATCCAACATGGGGAGCGATCCGTTACATTGAGTGCTGAAAATAGACTTCCACTGATGCCTGGCCCGAACATGGACAGCTCGCAGCAAACGCCAACGCAGGTCAACGAAGACCGCGACTATGAGACCTTCGGCGGACCTTTATCACCGAGCCCCGTCGACTGCACACAATTCACCAGTAATGAAGAACCACGGACGCTCGACCCCGATGATACCGGGGCCGTCAATTTTGGGAACCTAAGCGAGCTCCCGCGGCCATCCTCTCAAGTTTCCGAGGATAGAGGCTTCGAGGATTCACGTGGACAATGGAGGCTTTCCACCGATGCCACGACGCCCTATAAGCCGCATGACGTTTTAGCTGCGTTGGAGACTCCTGTATTCGCCTTGCCCAAAAACCCATTTGGAACGAATATCAATGGTAGCGCTGTTCCGTTCGAAGGCACTCAGCTGTTTGGGCAGACGCAGATGCTTTCATCGGCCATGAAGCTAGCCACTCCGACATCTTGTCGCCCGTCACCAGCCGTAGTGTTCAACTTGGTAGAGACTTCTCCGTTGAAGAACCGCGCCAATGTTTCCTCTCCAACAGACATGCAGACCTCGAGCCCTACGAGGTTAACCGAAATTCCTGACACTGTACTCAGAGACAACGACTTGTCCATCATCACCGAAGAAACGCCGGTACCTCCTCAGTCACGCAAAGACGAATTGATACCGGAATCACCAACTACAGCAAGACTGGCCGTTGGTCATCAACCAATGGCGTACTACGAGCCCATGAGGCGCTCACAGGAGCGCAAAGGCTCTGATGAGCGGCTACAGAAACCCGGCCATCATCTTAGCGACTCCGAGGACGAGACTTTCCACATGTTAGAGCGGAAGAGGCGAGTGGAAAGAAAACGTGCTGCAGCGGCGAAGGAGATGGAGAAGGTGAGCTTCGTAAGAACGCAGCGCAGACCATTGTCACCGCCATCTGGACGGCCTGGAAAGAGGAGAAAAGTCGGCATTGCTGCAGACCACGATAAGGACCACGAGAGTCGAGCGAATGGCATGATCACGGCTTGTGTACGAGATTCACAGAAAGCTCCATCGCAGTCGTCCGAGCTACCGACCTTGAGATCGAATGAGGCCAACCCGGACGAGCAGGCTCGAGATGTTGGACTACTAGAAACTGAAGACGCTTTAGCAGACGGCGGACTCGCGCTGGCTGCGCAGAATTCTGAATCGAGAGAAATCGCTATTGACGATATCATCCCCGCTACTAGTCCACTGCGGTCGTCATCGGCCGTCTCACCGCGAGATGCGCCTTCAGAATCAGACCCAGAACTACCGACGCTCAGAGACAGCGAACCAGACAAAGAGCCAGACTCGAAAGACCATTTCTCACCGCCGCCCGCACGTCAACGGCCTTGTCGAACATACGGCAGACGAAGTCGTGCAAAACAGGCACGCCGAGCCGTAGTGTCGACTGTGGATGCCGATGCCGATGACGGCCTCGCGTTCCATGAACCTGAGCTACCGCCAATGCAATTACCGGACGAGAACAACCAGACTACAGAGGCGGACAAGGTAGAAGGCACAGTCGATCCTTCGGACGCATTAATTTCTTCTCACGTTGAGCCTCGACCGCGAACTGGCACGCGATCCACTCCGCGGCGCTCTCGTGTCCCCCAACAACGGGCCGTGGTGGAATCTTCCAGCTTGTCCGAGCTGTCTGACACACCAGCTGCCTCTTCCAAGACCACACCTCGCGCTGACAGAAGCTCTGTTGCATCAGAGAGACCCGAATCAATCAACCTGATATCGTCCGAAAGGAGTGCGCGCCATCTGCGTAAAGTGATCACTCGACACACCGCAACACCGGACTCGCCACAGCCTTTCACGAAGGCTATGAGGTTGTCCCGGCGAGCATTGCGACTAGACTCGGACTCTGCTGATGAGCTGCATCGTTCGCCATCAAGATCCAATCGCTCATTCCGACCGACAAGCCTGGGTCAGGCACATCGAAGTCGCCGTTTATTCGAGGGCATGGTTTTTGCTCTATCATTCTCAGACACCCGGACGCAAAGAACAAAACTCGAAGCCAAGATAACACAAGCAGGTGGAACCATTGTTCACGAAGGTTTTCAGGAATTATTTGAGCCATCACCTGTGCTTCAGGCCAACTCGGCCCTGCAAGAAAGCCACGGCTGCCTCACACTAGGAAGGGCCAATATCGACTGCGGCTTTGCCGCCGTCATTGCAGATTCACATTCCCGCAAAGCCAAGTACATGCAGGCATTGGCACTGGGTCTGCCATGCCTGGCCCCTCAGTGGGCAAACATGTGCTTGAGAAAGGGCGAGATAGTAGACTGGATGCCGTACCTACTCTGCGCGGGACAATCCCAAGTCCTCGGAAACGCCATCCGATCGCGCACTCTAACACCGTACGACGCACTAAACGCTAAGCTGGCCGACATTCTCGAGGAGCGAGACAAGCTCCTCGGCGGGGAAAAGCTCCTCATCATCATGGACCACAAGAAGCTACGCAGAGAGACGAAGCAGCAGTACCTCTTCCTGGCGCTCGCGCTGGGACCCTCGGTCATTTGCCGCGTATCCACGACGCAAGAAGCCGGTGCCGTGGTTCGACAGGCCGAACAGGCCGGATCCCCGTTTGCATGGGTGTACATGGATCCGTCGACGGACACGATCGAGGCGGTCCTGGCGGCGGCGGCGCAAGGCACGGGCAGAAAGAAGCGGAAGTCAGGAATTGCGGAACCGGTGGGGGGGACGCTCAGTGTTCTGACGGATGAGCTCATGATTCAGAGTCTGATCTTGGGACGAATGGTGGAGGGGGACGAGATGGCTTGACTCGCTACCAGGGCTTTGATGGCTGTTTGGTGTTTTGTACGATTCTGTCCGGACCGGCTCGTAGGCGTGGACAGGGGGATTATGCTTCGGGACGTAGTTTGTACGTGCTACACTTGGTACGCGTTGTCTCGAGCACTTTATTCTACAACCAGCCACTGATACAACCCATCGCTTTGCACATGGTAGCAGAGTGCCTTTCCGGATGTCCCGTCCCCGTGTCTGCGACCCATTGCCCACCCCATGTTCTTTCCTGGTGATTCGTTGCCGTTGGGGTGCTCTGGAAGATGTGCTGTTGCTCTTGGAATCGGATCTGAGATTGGGTGCTCGGTGGCTGGTTGGGCGGGCGACACTGCGTGGCATCGTCAGTGCGGGGGCGTAGACGAATTGATGTTCATAGCTCGCGCGACGGTGCTCCGAGTTATGAATCTGTTTCTTTACAAGAATACTTTTACCTACGTCTTCTTCTTCTCTTATCTCCTCTTTCTTACTTTGGTATCATTCATAGTGCTAAGGTATATAGGTTGATGTTCACAGCTTGCGACGACGGTGAACAGAGGGTTTATGAATCTGCCTCTTATGCCAATGCTTTTACTTGCTTCTTTCTTTTTCCTTTCATCTCCTCTTCCTCTTCCGCTCTGACATCGCTAGTGGTGCTGAGACGAGATGAGGTTGATGTTCACAGCTTGCGACGACGGTGAACAGAGGGTATGAATCTGTTTTTTTTTTTTACGAAAATGCTTCCGCTCTTCTTTCTTTTCCCCTTGGTCTCCTCTCTCACGTTCGCTTTCACTTTCCCTCTGACTTGATAAGCACGGCATCTCTCTCGGCTTGTCAAACTGCGTGGTTGGCAGGATCTGGCATGTCAAAGAAAGAGACTCGGTGAAGCCATCAGCGCCCAGCAGAGCCTCAAGTGGGCACAGAACACAGGACGTAAGATCGATACCACTTTAAGGGTTGAAAACATGGAGGAAGGCTCATATGCCAGGTCAGTCCCTTGCCCCATGCAATTCCGGCTCTAGAGATGGCGCGGTGGGATAACACATGTGCAGCTTCATGGCTTCTAAGCCCTTTGAGTTCTTGGTCGGTCCGGAAAAGAAGGCCTTTTCTATCCACTTGGCGCTCGTGGCGAGTCAATCCGAGGTGCTGGCGAGGCTCGTGCTTGGGGATATGCAGGAGGCGAGGGAGGGATCTGTGGTGTGGGAGCATGTGGATGAGCAGACCTTTGTCAGGTTCAGCCAGTATGCGTACATGGGGATATACCGCTATCCTTCTTTTCGACCCGGGCCGCCGTGCGAAGCAGACCGTGACAGTGTTGCAAAAATTCATAATCAGAAGTGTCCGGTAAGTGGCATTCTTGTGGAATATTATCCCAGGCTTTTTGTTGCTGACCCAATGGGCAAAACGCCTGGAACGAATCAAGAGACATATAGAGGATCATTGTCTTTACCAGTGCCAATATTGCTACAATAACCTTGACCTCGAACAGATTAGCAAAGGCAAGGAATTATGGACCTCGTTCAAGAAACAACGATCTTCAACAGAGCCATACATGGTCATGAAGTACGGCTCCCCCCTTGGCGACGGGGAGGAAAACGATGCAGAGCTCTTACTGTGCCATGCTAGACTCTACGTCTTTGCAGACTGCTATGGAATCACGCCGTTGATGAATCTTGCGCTAAGCACGCTGCACCACGTCTTGGTCACGATTCCGCAGAGCGATGATACTACAGGCATGTTTATCAAGCTCCTGCAATTTTGCTATGAAATGGATATCCCCGCCGCCTTGAAAGAGCTTGTGGTGCAATATGCCACATGTCGAGTGGAACATCTGTCCAAGAGGGAAGAGTTTCAAGAGCTAATAAGAGTTCATGGAGATTTCTCGGCAGCTCTTGTCGATGCTTTGCTGGATAGGATTGATTGATCATGTCGTGGCAGCGCGGCTGGGCACATTTGAATGCCTACGGAGGTACGAGTTCATGTTGGCGACTTACGTTGCTCTAAGCTACGTATTATATTTGTGCTCAACAGAGACTCGCAGAATCTGGCAACTTTCAATTGAGAGATGTGTTCAGGACAGCAGGTCGTGATCAAGAAATTGGGCCGAGGGACGAGAACAAAGTAAGGCCGGGGAATATAGTAAAAAAGTAGAGGCCGGTGTGCGAGAAAGTACTTCACTCCAGATGACTCCAAGAGCCAACACTCTGACTGTTTGCTACCAAAGCATGGTAGGGCTGCCGGTCATATAGTTGAATGAAGGTGAGGCGGATAGAGTTGAGATGGCAAGACGCGCACGCTTTTGCTTGGACGTCGGGGCCAAAGCGGAAGCTGGTCACGCACAGCGGCCGAAGGGATGCCCGATACTCGGAGCCCGTATGCGCCGTGTCGGAGACTCGACTTGACTCCGTCGACCGGGGCTTGTTCGATCGATATGCTGGTGTCCGGAAGGAGTCGGGTTCCACGTCGTGGCTCGTGACTCAGCTGTCCAAAGAGCCGTGGACAGCTAAAGGTTGATCGAAGGCGAACATTGAACATTGAGGGAAGGGCTGAGTTTCCAGCTCAAATGTCCCCAATGCTACATACCTAGCTCAGCCAATGGAGTTACAGTGCTAGGCCCACTGCACTCTCACCGCAGGTCGGGCCCGACCCTCACATCAGCCCAGATGGTTCCAGAAACCTTGGTTCATTCCTTCAAGTGTGCGAGATGCGCCCACGAGGTGCACGAAAAGGCTTTGGTTTATATAAGATAGAGACTTATGGCCGAGGTTATTTAACAAATGGTCTTTAGTATAAAGCAATTGAGTATACATTACATAGGTTAATCGTAGGTAGCGGTATTGGACATGTTCTGACTGACCTGTGGGACATGTTGGTTCCCCGACCTTGTTGGCGGCTTGGCACGCGTAAAGGGTTCTACGGAAGTACCTCCACGGACTGGACTGCGGCAACGTCGGAGGACGGACAAACCCCCAGCCTGCTTCACGGCGCCATGGATCTCTGGAGTGTGGTAAAATTTTGAGGACCCCACTGCGGGCGACGCGTCACTAAGTACCTAGGTACTTAGACCGGGCGGGAAGGAAACACCAAACATGTTCCCTCCAGTCCGTCTCTCTTGCCGGCAGATGCGCCGGCCATGACGTCGCCATGCCAGACCATACTAGCTTCGACCCGTCGGCATGGGTAAAGTCCGTTCACCGACGTGGACTTTGGGAAGCAGCAAGGGCGAACAGCACCCTCCCTTGGTCGCGTGGTTCCTGCAGCACTCCAAAAGTTGAAATGGGAGTCGCGCCCTGTCCGTCGATGGCCGTTGAATGGCCGTTGAATGACCGTCGAATGGCTCCCAATAGCTCCCGATAGCTCCACGCAATGGCCCAGGCCTGAAGGCGTCAGTCTTGGCATCCAGACATGGAGACCAATGCCGTCGCGGTATTCCTTCTTTGTCCGGCCGCTTCCTTTCGCAAACTCCGGTCTGCGGCCTAGGCGGCTCTAGGCGGAGCCTCCTGCGTCCCGACGCGGAAATCTTGCCTTCCCGGCCAAAGACCACCACAGTCGATCTGACGATGCAGGCGGCGCTCGGAGACAGCAGCGGCAATATCTGCCATGCCGCACCAATCGTTGCGCATGTCTGTAAGCATGTTGGCAGAGGGTAAATAGGCTGTCTGTCCCCGTGCGCGGCCTTGGCCAGCTCCTCAATGGAAAGACGTTGCTGTTGCAGGTCGGGTACTTCACGAACTTGGTGCTGCAGGACACGCCGACGCTGCCCTCGAATTCCAATCCAGTGGCTGGCTAGCATCCGCATCCGAGTCGATCAATCGATCGGAGAACATTGCTCACATTGCTCTCGGGCGGCCTCTTCCTCTCAACTTTTTCCTTTTCACTACCCCCGGCGCCGCCTTCAAGCCAACCATGACACTCGGCGCAGTCCTGGAGCCACTTGTCGTGGTGACTTTACTATTCGGCGGTGCGTGGTTCAACAGAAACAGGGACTACAGCTTGAGAGAAAGTCGATCGACTTGGGCTCCTGTCGATGGCAGCTTCAAGAAGAGCGATGAGTTTCGCAAACGCGACCTCTCACAGGAGAGCCTCGTACCTTGTTCAGAGAGCAGCTGGGGCCTCTCTGTCTCGCCCTCATCGTACGATCCTTTTACGCAGCGTCGCCGGCGGATCAAAATCCTGGGATACGAGAGACTCGCCACTTCGCCAAACACATTGGTGTTCAAGGACAGATTTCTGAGCAGGGTGCTGCGAAAATTTCCCTTTCTGCTGGAGGTTTGGTACTGGGCACTGATATACTGGGTGAGGACGATGGATAGCTCATTGATTGCCTGCCGTCTGCTAATACGGTCCCCAAGTTGTATCAAATCGGCCGCGCGTTCACTGCTTTGACACTCGTCGAGGACACTGTCGATGTTGCCCGGCGACACGCCCTCGAGGTGATTCGTCTGGAACAGCGATTACACATCTTTTACGAAGTACCTATTCAAAAGTTCTTTCTGCAATACCCGACAGTCATGAATTGGATCAATCGAGTGTATTCCTTCATTCACATACCTGGCACCATCCTCTTCCTCATCGTGCTGTACTTTCTGACAACGAACCCAAAGCGTCTGGCTGTGACGGATGGCGTCCAAGTCAAGAGCGCCAAAGTCAACAGCGCCAGTGCTGCTGGTCTTGCACTCTACGAGGCTCGGCGACGAACAATGGCGGTTTGTAATTTGATTGCGTTTGTTGTTTTCACGCTGTGGCCTTGCATGCCTCCGAGGTTGCTGAGCAACCCCGAGTACGACGGAGAGAGCGCCATGGAGGCCAAGAGCTTTGGATTTGTCGACACAGTTCACACTGCCGATGGCGCGAGCAGTGTTTGGACGACAAACAAATTTTGTAATCAATACGGTACGTGAGCCTGCTCTTTTGCCATGCCCTAACCCAAGTTGCGCAAGTACTAACTACGTTCATTTTCCTGCCAGCGGCCATGCCCTCATTGCATTTCGGGTATTCGTTCCTGATTGGATTGACCATTGCGACATTTCCCCTCAGCGATGCTCGTGCTGCATACCGGAAGCGCATAACCATGGTTGTGCTGGGAATGTCGTATCCGATGCTCATTCTCACGGCCATTGTCGCTACGGCAAACCACTTCATTCTCGATGCCGTCGCCGGGGCCATTGTCTGTGGGGTTGCCTGGCATGCGAATGGAATGCTCTTAAACTTGTGCGCCCTCGAAGATCATTTCTTGTGGATGATGAGGATCCACAAGCCAACCGGCTCGACGGAATCCGAGACGGCCATCGACTCGGAACAGTTCATGTGGGACTTTTGACGTCCCATGTAGCCGCCGATCTGTCTGCAGCACGCCGTCGAGCAGAGGCTCGTGGATCACAGGGAAGGACATGGTACGGGGAGCATTTTGTATTCTTTATTATTAGGGGAGGGTGGCGTTTTTGTGTGATTTTGTTTAGTGTATACCCCTATTTGCGCCTGTTATTCCATCGATATGCCATTATAGGTACCTGGTGCTGAGTTGGGGAGTCAATGGGAACGATGCAGAGAAGAGACGCGAGTTGCTGTTCTCAGTATTGTGTGCCATTGTGTGCCATTGTGTGGTCAAGGTCAGGTTGCGTGCACGATTCCAGCTGGAGAGATTCGCACATGGGTACCCGACTCGCGAATCGTGATGGATTTACCATTTGATACTTAAGTACCTAGGTACTTACCTAACCTAGTAGTGGGGAGTGGGCACCACAGCCGGGGGCGCAATATGGGGTACAGCTACCTGCGTGCAATGGTCAATCCGCGGCCGGACGCAACGCAAGGCCATGTACAGATACAAGCAGGTGACATGCATGCTTGCCCCTCCACGACGACGGGCCGCGTGGAAGGAGCGCAAGGCCCACATGCCACATGCCACTTGCCACTTGCCAGATGGTGACGGTGACGGCCGCTTTGGTCCGGCGTCATCCATCCGCCACGCCAGCGCTTACGACGACGAGTCGACGACGCTTGATTCCGTGCAAGTGCCCGACTCGCCCAGACGGATTCTTTCTTGCGTTGCGACTCGTACCTACGACGGAGTGGCGCTGGTCAACAAGTACTTACGGACAAGAAATACTAGGCAGGCAGGCAGGCAGGCACCGGCGCTCACTGCATGCCCCGCAGCCGCAGCCGCAGCCGCAGCCGTTTTTCGCCACCAGCTTCAACCGCCTTCAAGGTCTCGCCCGACTCGGATCATGACATCGTCTCCTCGAGCCGACTGTCCAGGCGGGAACCCGGCGGCACGATCTGCATCACCTTCAGCCAGCTTCTACGCCATGAGTGACGACGAGGAGGGCGGTTACAACACCGTCACACACACGGAAACGGGCCGAGGCGTGAAGCTGCTGTTTTCCAAGAGCAAGGTGTGTACTCTTATTCACACATCTTTGTGTGCTGATTTTTGCTGCTTTCTTCTGCTTTTTGCTATACATCAACTCCTGGCTCTGAATTTCGACTCTTTGACACCTTGCCTGTTGGTGCTGTTTTGCGCGCCGGCCGACTGATCACTTGCGCCCACAGGTCTACGTACACCCGACGCCGTCCTCCAAAGACAACATTCCAGGATATATTGCGCTGTTGCAGCAAAAGCACTCGATATCCGGACGGCCAACTTCATCGTCGTCTCACGAGTCGACGTCCCCAGCGTCGTCCGACCTGCTCTTGGCTTGGGTTCCTGAATCCGCGCTCGGCGATTCAGCCAACATCTATGTCAAAGTAGACCTATGTGACGCCGACTCTCCTCCGAGACAGACCTATCTCGTTCCTCCCCCGCCCACAGTCACTAGCCAGAGCGGCTCGGTAGGCGGCTACTCGTTTGCGGTGCCGGTCAGTGCCATCTACTCTCTCCTCGTGCGTCCGCCGAGCCTGGGCTGGTGGCATGGCTCCATCATCATCAACTCGCGGGCCGGAGACAGCTTCCCGGCGCTGTTCTTCCATGACAACGAATGCCAGAGCACCATCTTGCAGAAGAAGAAGTTGGCCAAGGACACCTTTGATCCCTTTGGCGACTCAGGCCAAGTATTCTGGGGTGCCGACGAAGTGCTGCGATGGGTCAAGAGATACGTCAAGGTTGAGAGATCAAGTGCGGAGCCCAACATCTATCTGGTGGAGCCTAGCCAAGAGGACTTGGAAGGCTTCGGAGAGAGATCTCGCGGCGCCTCGTCCAAGGCCAAGCCTGAATCCCGGGCAGGGCCCAGCCGGGACGCCGAGATGGATCCCTTTGTCAGGCTGATCAAAGAAACGGGCTGGAACATCTTGAATCAGTTCAGCAAGGTCACGACATTCACCAGAAGAGCGGCCCAGGATTTCGCCGACAACAGCAACCTTCCCCCACAAGTGAAGAGGTTGTTGAAAAACCCCGAGGTGCAGACCTTGCAGGATGAATTCGATAGTGCGAGGATCTACCTTGCCCGGTGGGCTATGGGCATTGCCGAGCAGAGCGAAAGAGATCGGCGCGGCCGCATCTGGACCGTCAAAGACGTGGTGGACCTGGAGGACACGGATGTCGGCGAGTTCGAGCTGCTCGAAGGGGCCAGTGCACTTTCACTCGAGGAAAGACGCAAGACGGTCACCATGACGGAATGGGAGACGTTCTTTGACGCGGAATCCGGACGGCTGTCGGTGACTGTGGACGAGGTCAAGGAGCGAATCTTTCACGGCGGACTGGACGCCGAGGATGGCGTTCGCCAGGAGGCATGGCTCTTCTTGCTTGGCGTATACGAGTGGTACGGGACATCGGATGAGCGAAAGGCGCAGATTGCCTCCCTGCGTGATCAGTACTATCGGCTGAAGCAATCGTGGTGGGAGAGGCTGGAGGGCGACGGTGGTGAAGACGAGACGGGCGAGTGGTGGCGAGAACAAAAGGCACGAATTGGTACGATTTTGATGATTTTTTTTTTTTTTTTTTTCCCCCTTTCCCCCCTTTCCCCCCTTTTCTTCCTTTCTGTCCCTCCTCTTTCTTCTTTTTCCTTTTCTCTCCTCAGAAATGCTAAAGCTCCACAGAAAAGGATGTGCACCGAACGGACCGCCAGGTGGCCATCTTTCAAGGCGAAGACACACCCCATCCTGATCCCAACTCTCCGTTTGCCGACGTCGGCACCAACGTGCACCTGGAGCAGATGAAGGAGATGCTGCTCACGTACAACGAGTACAACAAAGACCTCGGCTACGTCCAAGGCATGTCAGATCTTCTGTCCCCCATCTACGCCGTCGTCCAGGACGACGCCATTGCCTTTTGGGGCTTCCAGAAATTCATGGAGCGCATGGAGCGCAATTTCCTGCGAGATCAATCCGGCATGCGAAGTCAGCTCCTCACGCTCGACCATCTGGTCGGCTTCATGGACCCCAAGCTGTGGGAGCACTTGCGCGCCACGGACAGCACCAACTTTTTCTTCTTCTTCCGCATGGTTCTGGTGTGGTATAAGCGCGAGTTTGAATGGAAGGACATTCTGAGGCTGTGGGAGGGTTTGTGGACAGACTTTTTGAGCGCAGAGTTTCATTTGTTTATTGCGTTGGCGATACTGGAGAAGCACCGGGATGTTATTATGGAGCATCTTCAAGCTTTTGACGAGGTGCTGAAATACGGTACGCCCTTTGACGCTGTTTTTTTTTTTTTTTTTTTTTTTTTTTTTTTTTTTTTTTTCCTTATTGCCGTTTCTTCTTCTTTCTTTTTCCTTTTTCCTCTTTTACCGCAAATAGATGGACGCCTTAAAGGATTTCAACGCTAACTGCCATGATAGTTAACGAGCTCTCGAATACCATGGATCTCGAATCCACGCTCATCCGGGCAGAATCCCTGTATCGGAAATTCCAGCGGCTCGTCGAGGCCATTGACAAGAAGCATAATTTCCCCACGCCGCGACAAGGCTCCTCTTCGGGGGAGCAGTCCGCAGCAGCCAGGGCACAGCCGCAGACGTTACCCGGCAGCAAGGGCAAGGAAGCAGAGTCGCAGCACAAGGTCATTACGCCTGAGCTGCGGAGACTGCTCAGCAAAAAGGTGGATGTCCTGTCGAGGAAGACGGTGGAGCAAAGGGGGGATGGGATGCCGGGGAAATAGGGAACGCCGTGCTCGTGACGGAAGACATTTGTATTATTTCGTGGCGTCGGCTAGCGTGGGTTTGTCTTTGTCTTGAGTTTATGGCTGATGTAGTTGCATTTCAGTTGAGCCGTGTGATGATTTTGTCTTGTTTCCTGGGTGTACTTTGTGGCCTTTGTATTGCTTGATAAATGATGGGATATCAACGTTGCTCCCTTATATAATTGAGGTGTTTTAGTTGCTATCTTGACCCCTGTTATAGATTTCTGTTTGTCTTATGCTGATGAGTTTGCTTTGTTAGACTGTTAGATGTAGCCCTTGCTGCTCACTTGGATAATGGAACATTCACGTCGCTCCTCCTTAAATTAAGGTCTTTAGTTACTATCTTAATAAACCCCGTTATAGATTCTTATTTATCTTGTGTACTGATAAGGTTGCTTTATTAGAATGTTGGATGTGGCCCTTGCTGCTCACTTGGATAATGGAATATTCACGTCGCTCCTCCTCAAACTACGGTCTTTAGTTATATCTTGATGATGCCCATGATGGATCATTCTGCGTCTTGTCCCCCGAAAAGTCAACCTCATTACACAACGTCAACGATCTGGCCTCTTTTGACTGCCCAGTCAGAACAACACGATATTAACACGGCCCCCGTGACTTATGATTGACGTCTCGGTCCTTCCCCCAGACCACACACTCGGCTCGAAACGGAGGCAAAAGACGCTCCCTGCCGCACCACCCACACGCCGTGCTGTATTCAACGATGCCTCCACGCCCATCACCGGTACCCCCTCGGCCCCTGCGGCAAGCCCTGCCTCCTCTGCGCAGCTCCCGCACCCCCCCCCTCCCCAGCCGGACCATACGCGCCGCCCGGCGCAAAGCGATCCTCATACGCCGGGCCCCCTCCCGACGGAGGAGGCTGGAACGGCCCGCCGCCCGCCTGCAACGGACTCGCCGACCTGCCCCCCCACAGCCGCTGCTTCAGCCGGTCCTGCGCCGACGCCCCCCCGGCCGGCGAGCTCGGCGCCCCAACCCCAACCCCCTGGTAGCTCCCGGCCCTGGGACCGGGCACCGGCCGCTGCGCCTCGTCCCTCGGGCCCCTCCCCCTGCGGGCCCTCAAGCTCTGCGGCGGCCGGTAGGGGGGTGCGGGCCGGGGCGCGTTTCCCGCCGAGGCAACGTTCGGTAGAGGTTCACATGGGGGTTTGGGAGTGTAAACTCGGTAATGATCC
>SRPV01000037.1:0-52072 GCA_018360135.1 Claviceps sorghi | reverse complement strand
ATAATAAAGAAAAAGAGGCTTATAATTAATATTATAGCCCTTTAGTAGTTATATAAATAGTAAGAGATTATAGAGATTTACTAAATTAATAAGGAAGATAATATTATAAACTTAATAATAAAGGTAATGCTAAATAAGGCTTTTAAGGGCTTTATTAATATAAATAAGGCTAAAATATAAGTAAAAGGATAAGTTAAGAGAGAAGTAGCTTAATAAGTAGAATTAAAGGGGTTATATATAGGTATATAGTATTTTTTATAGTTAAAGCAGCCTAAGATTAGTTTAGTATAAAGCTAACTAATTAAAGGCCTTTTTATAAAAGTAAATACTTTAAATTTTATTTATTTTTTAGGCTACTCTTTAGGTAATTTCTCTTCTTTAAAAAAAAGAGAATTTATAAGTATTAAAATTACCCCTTTATAAAAGAACCTTAGTATAGCCTAGCAGATTAATAGGAGTAAAAGTAGCGCTTCTATTAGGTGTATTTCTATAAATATAGGGCTACACTTAGGGGGAAAAGTAGGCTAATAATAACACCACTTTTCCCGCCTTTTCTAACCTTTTAAGCTAGCTTAGAACCTTTATAGATAAGCTAAATTAGACCCTTTTCTATCACCCCTTTGTATTATATATAATACTAGCCAGACTAATAATATATATATTTAAGGTTTTTATATACTAAATAGGTAACTAAGCGTGGGCGCCTAGGCGGCGCACCTTGTAAGGTGTGCACACCTTACATTTCCTATATAAATAAATTTTATAGAAAATAAAAAGTAGCTTATAAGCCCCTTTTTATAGGGCTAGGCCTTTAATAGGCTTAGAGGGTATATAAGGGAGAAGACATTCCCTTTTACTAGCTGCCTGCTAACTATATAAACTATTAATCTAAGCCCACTACTTATAATATTAAATAATTAAATAAAAATCTAAGAAAATTCTACTGCCTTTTATAAGCTAGAATTTAGTATATTTTATGTGCTAAAAGTTGTGCATTAAGCTTTTAATATTAGTTATAAGGCCTGTAGCTTTGGCTGTAGCGCTGCAGAGCCCTTCTGGCTTCTAGCTTACTAAGCCTCACTACCTTAGTAATTCAGAGGGCAAAAGCCTCTGTAAACCCCTTATTTCTAATATAAGTTTGTAAAGTATTAAGGTTACTTATTAGGTAAGGATTAGGAGTATTAGATTTAGTTTAATAAAACCTAGGTTAATAAAATTAATAATAGTAAAAAGTATATTATAGTCTTTAAAGATTAATAGTATTTCCCTTAGTAATTAAAAGTATCTTTAATTTTATAGTTATAAATAAGCCTATTAGTAAATTTAATAAAATTAAAATATAAGCTAATAGCTAAATATTTTAAGTATACTTTATAAGTAATTATAAGAGTATATACCTTATTTAAAATAAGAAATAAGGTATTATTACCTTTAAAATATACTTATAGTAGATTTTTTTATTATTATATATTTTTTAATTAAAGTATTTTAATTTTAAAATCTAATAAAATAATACCCTTTTATATACTATAAAAAATATAACTAAATAAATTTTAATAATATTTAATAAAAAGGAATTTATTTAATAGCTATTATATTTAGCTAACCTAAATCTTATAAAATATATATAGCTTTAAATAAAATACTAAATTAATAATAAATATTCTATAAACTACTTATAAAATAATAAGCTAAATAAGATAATTTATAATACTTAAAATATAGTATTACTAAAGTATTTAAAAAAATTAAATATATTTAATACTTTATAAGCTTATTGTGATGGATTCGAGCTTTAGGCTCGGATCCTAAGCGCTCCCTTTATAGGCCCTTTATAGGCCTATAGGGCTCGCTTAGAGTCGCCCTTACGCACCTATATTATATATAAGCTAGATATATAGTGGAGGGGAGAAGGGCTTTCTCTTTCTCCCCTAAGGATATTAATAATACTATTATTACTAAAAAGTAGTAGCCTTTTAGGCTAAACTATAATAATTAATATCCTTTACCTTTTTAATAAATATAGAGATTATAATAAATCTAAATTAAGATAATAATATAATACTCTTAAAAGGTATATAAAAACTTTAGTACTTCTAAGAGAGGGTTGTATAATAAAATATATAGCTAAAAAATATATACCTTTAAGCAGCTATAATAAGCGCGCTGCCTTATAATATTACACTAGCTTTATATAATATAATGCTAAGCAGGCTTTAATAGGAGCAGCCTAAACGTAAGCCGCTCCTAATAGGGACCCCTTATAATAGTAATAAGGCCTCCTTTTAGGCCTAATAAAGCTTAATAGTATATAAGCTTAAGGCTAATTCTAATTTTATTAATAGTAACTATAATAAATAGTTTCTAATTTATTAAAACTTAAGGCTAAAGATTTAAGCTTAGGTCACCCCTTTCTTTAAGTTAGAATATACCTTTATATATACCTTAGGGCAATTCCTTACCTACCTTAATAATATATTTATAAACCCTTATTAGAAGGAATGCATAGTCTTAGAGCTAAATTAGCTTAAATAGTATGTTAATAAATGCTTTATAGACTTCTATATCTATTTTAAATAGAAGCTAGTCTTAATAAAAGGTATTAATTAAGTAGATATAATAAAGCTATTTAAACTTTATATAGCTTTTAATAAATAAATATAGAACTACTATATAGGTTATAATATCCTTTATAATAACTACTATAAAGCTGTTAAATATTACTATAGCATTGCACTTAATATTAACTTATACTACCTTAAGGAATGCATTAAGGTAAAGCGTTTTAGCTACATTAGCTATAATAAGGATAGTAATATAAAGATAATTAGTGTTAACTTAGCCTTCTTCTTAGTAGTAATAGGTAAGAAGGGGAAGTTAGAGAAGAAGGTAGCTAAGAATAAAACTAGTTCCTTAATAAAGGCTAAGTAGGCTAAGTAAGTAATACTAAAGGTATACTAATAGCAAAGGTAAGTAGGTTAATGCCTTTACTATAAAGTTATTAGGCACTTTATTTAGTAGTATTACCTTTTACTACTAAATTACTTAACAAATATAGTAGTAGTATAGGTTTATAAAGTCTCTAAAAAGAATATAATAAGTAAGTTTAATAGCTTTAATTTAGAAAAAGATAGCCTTACTACCTAAGTCTTAGTAATAAAGGCAATAATAGCATTACTTATTACACTAACTACTATATAAACTAATTATAGTAGGAGTATAGTAAGATAAAATAGAATATAAAATTACTACCTTTTCTTATCCTACTCCTTTATAATAGTCTCTCTTTCCTTTAAACTTAAGTTAATAATAGGTATAATAGCTTTATAGTTATAAGTAAAAAAGTTATATAATAGCTTAGTCTTACCTACATTCGCCTACTATATATATATAGTATTACTATAGCTATAGAAACTTTTAACTTAGTTTAAGAGGCTGCTATAATATAGCTATATATTATATATTTAGTTTGCTTTTAAGCAAATATTAATAGTTAGGTCTTCCCTATAGCTGCCTATATAGTCCTAGGGTTGTTTTATAACTATATCTTAGGTACGCTATAGCTATTATATAATAGAATTAAACTATATATAGTATAATATTGCTTAGTAATAGGCGCACGCCTTAGATTAGAAATTAAGGCCTTTAATACGTAAGAAGTGTAACACTCTACCTTAGCTATCTTAGGCTTTATTTATATTAGCTTAGCGTATAAGGCAGCGAAAACATAGATAAATATATCCCTTATAATCACTAGCCTTTATAAGATAATATCTATCCTATTAGCATCTATAAGCTTACTAGTTTTAGATAAGGCAGCTATCTTAGAATAGCTCTTAGTAGAGCTTTAGGACTTTATAAACCTTTTTAGTAAGGAAAATACTAGTGCACTGCCCCTTTATTAGGGCTAGTTAAACTACTATATTTACTTATACTAAAACCCTAATAGGTTAGTACTAAAGCTCCTTTAGGCACCTTTATATAATATACTATAAAACTAGCTGCTAAAGATTTAAAAATAAATTATAAAACTAATAGATAAAGGGTAGATTTAAGCCTCTTTTTTATTAGCTATAGCCCCTATACTTTTAGTTTAAAAGGTAGGAGGTAGTTAGTGGTTTTATATAAACTACTATATATTAAATAAGGTTATAGACTAAGACTACTATTTACTACTACTTATTAAGGAGACTTTACGCTCCCTTACTAAGGCTTAGTAGTTTATAAAGCTAAATGTCTACACTGCTTTCTATTAGATTTATATAGCTAAAGGGGATAAATATTTAATAGCCTTTTATATACACTTTAGCTTATTTAAATAGCTAGTGTGCCTATTTAGCTTAGTAAGTGCGTTAGTAACGTTCTAGCGCTATATTAATAGTGCTTTAGGGAATATATTAAGGGACTATATAATTACTTACTTTAATAATATCCTTATCTACTTTAGTAGCTTATATAAGAACTACACTTAGTAAATTTAGGAAATTCTCCTTTACCTTAAATAAGTAAGTTTACACCTTAATATTATTAAGTATGCTTTTAAGGTAATAGAGGTTAAGTACTTAGGGTTTATTATTTAAGCTAAATATATAGTATACTCTAACCTTAAGAAGATTACTATAATTTATAACTAAAAGGCTCTAATTAAAGTTAAAGGCATTTATAGCTTTTTAGGCTTTATAAACTTTTATTAGGAGTTTATTATAAACTTCTTAGACCTTATTAAACCTTTATTAGCCTTAATATAGAAAGGGGTACTATTTATATAGTTTTAGGCTTATAAGAATACATTTTAGCATTTAAAGGCAGCTTTTATTTTATACCTAATCCTAGCTTAATAGGACCTTAACTAAGATACTATAGTAGAGGTAAATTCCTTAAGGGAGGCTATTAAGGGTTGCCTCTCCTAATATAATAAAAAGGGTGTGCTTTACTTAGTTATATACTACTCTATATAACTAATAGCAGTAGAATAGAACTATACTATATATAATAAAGAACTTTTTAGTATAATCTCCTATTTAAAGGCTTAATTAGTAGAGCTTTAGAGTATAGCCTATCCCTTTATAATTTTTATAAACTATAAGAATTTAAAATACTTCTTTAGCCCCTAAGAGATATCTAAATAATAGGCTTAATAGGCTAAGATGCTAATACTTTTTTACTTTTACCTTTATTACTGCCTAAGCAGCTAAGTAGAGAGGCTAAATATATTATTTTATTAAAAATAAAATAAGTCTAGGGCAGCCTTAATAAGGTAGGCACTTATTAACCTAGTTTTTATAGTAGTAGTTAAGACTTAAGGTTCCTTTAATAGTTTCTAAGAGGTCCCTTTAGGTATTTACTTAATATTCTATAAAGACTTACTAAAAGGGCGTAACTTCTTTACTAAGGCGCACCTTTAAAACCTTTAAAACGCTAGTATTTAAGAGGACCCTATATATTTAGTAAAGTTAAGGGCGTTATAAAAGGGGGCTTATTAGTTCCCCCTAAAGGCATAGACTTATTAATAAGTAGTAGATTATAGGGTAGATATATATAAAGCGCTATTATTTTAAGGCTAACTTTAGGCCTTATAATATAAGCCTCTAATTATAGTGTTAATCCACTATACTTATAAGTCTCCCTTACTAGGCTACTTAGGCAGAAACACAATGTTCTAAGCTCTTTATAAGGACTTTTACTAAGAGGGGATATTAGCTAATATTATAAGGTATATCTAAAATTGCTACTATTTTATTAGGTAGAAGAGCTATTAATTATACTAAGGCTTACTACACTTTATTCTAGCTTTAAACTACTTTTAGTTACAAATCTTTATTAACTTTATAACAGACCTTCTAGCCTCCTTATTAGACGCCTTATAGTACCTTATAGTAATTATTAACTGCCTATTAAAATATATTTAGCTAGAGGCTATAATAACTATAGCGTTTAAGGCATATATATAGCAGTTTCTAAAGTGCTAGTAGTAGTTTTATAGGTTCCCTTAGAGTATTATTTCTAACTATAGCTTAGATTAAATAAAGGGGTTTTAGTTTATACTATATTCTTTTATTAAAACTAGCTGCTTATTATTTATATTACACTACCCTTAAACTAATAGCAGCACTAAATAAGCGAACTAAGAGATATAGTTAATTCTTTATATTATTATAGGATTCTTATAATATAATTAGCCTAGCTATCTTCCTACCTATTAGCTTATATTAAATAATTACATATTTATTATTATAAAGGTTAGTGCAAACCTTACCCTTTATAAATTTAATATAAATCTTATCTAGTATATTAAGGGCCCTATTAAGAGCTTTATATTGCTTAAGAGGTAGGTAGTTTAGTTCCTTAAATATATTTATAAAGGTATATAATTAACTTAGGTAGTAATTAATTTTGCTTAGTAATGCTAATAAAAGTTAGTAAATTATACCTATTAGCTAGCAAAGAAGTTTATAGTAAGGAATAAAATATAGTTAAACCTTTATTATATAAAGACTAACTATTTAAGCTAAAAACTAAACTAAGTTATAGCAAAGTATACTATACTAAACGTCCCTATACTATTAATTATTTACCTAAATATACTAAGGGGTGTCTACCTTATTTTCTATATTAATTTAGTAGAATATGCTATAAATAACCTACTTTTATCTTAGATCCTTTAAAACCCTTATTTAAAACCTTAACTCCTTTAGCTTTTTAATAACTTAAAGCTAGTAAAGTATAAGGTAAAAGAAATTTTAGCTACTAAAAACGCTTAAGGTTAAGAGGGTTAGTATAATATTTTAGTAAAATAGGTAAGCTATATATAGCTAATATAAAAGCCCTTAAAGAGTATAAAGAATACTAAGGCTTTAGCTTAGTTTAAGGCTAAATAAAGTAATATATATTTATATAATAGTTTAGTTATATATCTATTAACTTCTATTTTATACTTAATAAGGGGCCTACTTAAACTTTAATAAACTACTTTAATATACTATAGGTTATCCTCCTTCCCTCTTAATAAATACCTAACTATTTACTTTTATTATTATTTTTTTTCTCTTTATTTTTAGCTAGCTTTTTAACTTACACTAAGTAGCGCTAGCTATTAGTATTTTACTTTTATACTAAAGCTAGCTTAAGTATATAAAGGCTAAATAAAAGGTAGTACTATAAACTAATAAGTATTTAAAAGCTAGCTAAAGTTTAGCTAAATAAGGGTAGTAAACTAATTAGTATTACTTTATAATAATAAAGTAAAAGGGGGATAGGTTAATAAAAGGTAATAAATATAAGTAAGGTAGTAGTAAAAGACTTAGTTAAGGTAATAATAAGTAATAAGTAAGAGATAGCTAAGGTAGTAGTAGGTAATAAATAAGGAATGTTTAAAGTAATAGTAAGTAATAAATAGGGAATATTTAAGGTAGTAGTAAGTAATAAGTAATAAGCTATAAAAGGGAGCTAAGGATAACTTAAGGTACTATTAGCTTAACTAAAGGGACACTTATAATTAAGGTAATAGTAAATATTAGCTTATAAAGGCATTAGTATAAGTAAGGTAGCTAAGAATAGTATAAGTATAGTAAATATAGCTTAATAGCGTAAAAAAAAGAAGAATAAAGGTATAATAAATAAGGGCTAAAATAAGGTAGGAGAGGGTTAAAGCTAAAATAGAAAAACTTAAGATATATTAGCTATAGTATATTTAAATAAACTACTAAATAAGGGGGTAATAGAGCTATTATAAGCTAAAGTTTAGTGCTTAGTAAGCAGCTAAGCTTAGTAAATAAATAAAGGTAAGTAATAAGGTAAGGTAAAGGTAAATTAATTAATAAAAAGGGTTACTATAAAATAGAAAGTAGCTATAATAGGTAGGGCTAAGGATAAAACTAAGGATAAGGCAGTAGTAAAGCTATTACTATAGCTATTACTACTACTTTTACTATTAATAATAATAAAGGTAATAATAGTAATAGTAAGGCAGATAGGTATATTAACTAAATAGGGAGTAGGGTAAGTTACACTACTTTTAGCCTACTTAATAAGAGAGGTAGTACTAAAAGCATTAGTAAGAGATAGCTTAAAAGAAAAGTGCTTAAAAATTAAGGGTAAGTAGTAGTAAAAGCTAAATAATCTATTTAATATAGCTTAAAAACTTAATAATAGTTAAGTAGTAAGCTCTTAAAAAAGTGTAAACTAAGTAATAATTAGGTATATAGTATAGTAAGGGAAGGTAGAGATAGGTATAATAAAGGAATTATTTTAAGTGTAAATAGTAGGTAAGGCAACTAATACTATATAAATAGGGATAAGATTCTTTAATATTATAGCTATATTTTAAACTAAAGCTGTATATTAAGAGAGAGTAATATATATAGAAGTAAGTTTAGTATTAGTATAATATAAAATAATGTCTAAGGTAGTAAAGGATAAAGTAGTAATAGTAGAGGTAAAGGTAAAGGATAGGGTAGTAGTAATAGCTAAAGGGGTAATAAATAGTATCTATAGGGTTTCTAATAAAGGGGTAAAGAGGGCGCTAGCTAAGAGCTAAGAGAAGGTGAATTAGTTGCTAATAGCGCCTTTAGTTAAGCTATAAATAGCCTTATATAGCGCTTAAAAGTGTTTCCTTAAAGTTAAGAACTAAGTAGTTAACTTTATATAAGTAGCTAGCTGCTTAAAAGCTACCTTTTAAGCTAATATATTAATAGCTTTGCCTTAGTTTATAGCTTTAGCTATATTATAAGTAGTATAGTAAAGAGTAAGGTTAATAGTAAGAATATAGTGTCCTTATATATACTTTTTATACTTTTAATAGCACTTTAAATAAGCTTTATTAGGGTTAAGCTTATAATTAAGGTAGCTGTTTTTTAAGGTATAAATAAGATAACTTAGGCACTATATTTAGATAATATACTAGGGATTATATACCTTATTATTAAAATTATTTACTATTATAAAATATTCTATAGTTTAAGAGTTATTACTAAGTAGGCAATATCTTTTAGGTATATTAGTAGTAGTAAATATAGTATAGGTATCTATTAGTTAGTAAATAGGGTCTAAGGAGGGTCCTTTAGGCTTACTTTATAAAGGCTTTATAGGAGTAGGAGGAGAGTAGGTTAGTAATATAGGAAGAGTAAGGGATGTAGTAAGAGATTATAAAAATAGCATAATAATTATAAATAAAAGGTTAGAAGGTAAAGAATAAAGTATAGAAAAGGTCTCTTTAAATATATATAAGGAGATATTTTTATAGGAAGGATAGGGGCTAAGTAATAGTTTAAAGGGATATATTAGGGGGTGTAGGGTGGGATATAAGAGATTTTATATCCTACTATAGGCTTAGAGTAATTGTATATATCCTCTAAATTATTTACAGTTAGCTTGCTTAGATTTCCCCTTTAGGATAGTTTATTATTTTATTTATTTATATGTTTAGTTTTAAATAAGATAGTGATTTTCTTATTAGGCTAGATTAGCTATAGATAGTGTTAGGCTAGCTACTAAAGCAGGCCTTTAATATTAATAAAGTAGGGGCTTAGGTAGATCTTTAAGAATAAATAGTAGGATATATATTATATAGGTTATTATTCCCTTACTACTAAACTATAGTAGGTCCTTACCTTTTATATAAGGCAGCTAAATAAAGAGTAAGAAGGGGGCTATATAATAAATTTAAGCTTTAGGCTTAGATCCTAAGCGCTCCCTTTATAGGCCCTTTATAGGCCTATAAAGCTTACTTAAAGTCGCCCTTACACACCTATATTATATATAAGCTAGATATATAGCGGAGGGGAGAAGGGCTTCCTCCTTCTCCCCTAAGGATATTAATAATACTATTGTTGCTAGAAAGCAGTAGCCTTCTAGGCTAGACTATAACACTTATAGCTATTAAAGTAGTATATAAGGGATATTTAAAGTATTAACTAAGGTTTATAAATACTTTTCTATCTTAATAAATTATATATTATTTAATATACCTTCTAACCCTAGCTTATATTATTGCTATTTCTAAAGCAACGCTTAATTAGCCTAATTACCCCTGTGAAGTTATGACCTATAATCATTTAAGGATTATACTGTATGTAAGTATGTATGTACATTGTACATACAGTACAATCCTTAAATTATTCTAAAGGCGTGACTTTATAGGGGTAATTAGGCTAATTAAGCATTGTTTCGGAAATTACGGTTATATAGTTAGAGATCTAGGGGTATATAGGCTTCTGCCTTATTTATATAGGCTAATTAGTACCTATAGATACTAGTTAATACTTACAGCATTATATAGATGCCCCGGCTATCTCCCCCCCGTAGGTTACGTGTGCAAGGCCGCTAAAAAGAGGGGCTTGTACCTCCTTTAGAATAATTCAAGGGGTGTATTGTATAGACTGAGGGGCAATCCACTCGCCGGGGGGCAAACACAAACACAACAAGATCCCCCATCCCCCAGTCAATTGTCAATTACCTCGGTCCGGCGCGTCCACCCTTTCCCAACCACCAAGTGCGCAGCATTCTCCTTGCACAAGCAGTGCCACAAGCCAACATGGGAATGTTCAGCCCCTGTTTCGTTGGGGTTCCGCCCATGACATGGCACCATGTCGCCTCGGCAGCAGCGCTTCGGACAACGTCGACCGCTTCCTTGCCCAAGAAAATTCAAGAATTAATATATGTATGTACATATGTATAAAAAAGTTGGCTAATTGTACATCCTGCCATTCTTGGCGTCATGGCAAACAAAGACGACACGTCCAACTAGCGTGCCCGCCGATCTTGGCATCTTTTGCACCTGCCCCATCAAGGACCCAGGGAGGGAAGGTAGCTACTTAAGTACCTACGTATATAAAGTCTTCTCTCGCGTCCGCTTCCCATTGTTGCGCATTTCTTGCGAGTGAGGAACAAACAGTTTTGCCCACAGAGCATATTGAAAAAAGTCGATACCACGGGCTTCAGTCTTTGCGACACATCCAGAACATCGTTTGCTGCCGCTCACGCGTCACTTTTATTTATCACTCTGCTTCCTCTTCCCTATCGACGATGCACTTCCTGACTTCCCTACTCAGCCTCGGCGGTCTCGCGCTTGCGTCGCCCGCCGTTGCCCCGGGCGGCAATGGCTATCCCCCAACTTCAACGTCAAAGGGATTTCATCTCGTTGTCAACGTGACGGATCTCAGCCGCGATTTGTCACCGTCGGTACACGGCACCTACATCAGCTCCTTCCACGTCGGCCCAGGACAGTCCCTACTCAATATGAACATGGACGAGAAACATGCTCGTATATTCTATGTCAACGGCACCGGCCTCGATGTCCTACGCGGTGGCACATCTGTCCTCTCGGACGACGCCACTCCGCCAACCCCCTACGGAATCTCTTCCGGCGATATTGCAAACGCGGTATACCTGACTGGCGGCGGTGGAAGCAAAGGAATCGGGCTGAGTCACTTCCCCGTGCCCTACACGTATCTGCTCCCCGAGACGTACGCCGTTTGCGAAGAGAGCATCCCTTACTACCATGGCATGAAACGTTTGATCGTGAAGCAATTCCAACTCGGGACGCCCAAGTTGAAAGACGTTCCCTCCGGCTGTGTCCCCGTGCGGTTGTTGCCGCAGTGCACTCCACTAAACAAGCTGCCAGCGGATTCATATTCCAGCCACGAATGGGCTTTGGATTCACCGTGCTACGACAAGGTTGCCGGCATTGACTGGACAAAATCCCCCCCTTTGTGAGGACTCAATGCTTTTTCCGGGGAAGGACTTCATCGCGAGACTTGGGGGATCAGTGAGCTTGTACAGTATGTAAGTATGCAAGTATGTAGTATGTATGTATGTACAGTACAAGCGCTGCGGCGCGTTGCGTGGACAAGGAAAATCATGACCCGGTAACATAGAGACCATTTCTTCCACCCAGATCCGCAAGTATGTATGTACAGTACAATCCTTAAATGATTATAGGTCGTGACTTTATAGGGGTAATTAGACTAATTAGGTATTGCTTTAAAAATTATAATAATATAAGCTAGGGTTAAAAGGTATATTAAATAGTATATAATTTATTAAAGCAAAAAGGTATTTATAAACTTTAGTTAATACCCTAAATATCCCTTATATACTACCTTAATAGCTATAAGCTTATAAGATATTAAATATACTAATTTTTTTAAATACTTTAATAATACTATATTTTAAGTATTATAAATTATTTTATTTAGCTTATTATTTTATAAGTAGTTTATAAAATATTTATTATTAATCTAATATTTTATTTAAAGCTATATATATTTTATAGAATTTAAGTTAGTTAAATATAGTAGCTATTAAATAAATTCCTTTTTATTAAATATTATTAAAATTTACTTAGTTATATTTTTTATAATATATAAAAAAGTATTATTTTATTAGATTTTAAAATTAAAATACTTTAGCTAAAAAATATATAATAGTAAAAGAATTTATTATAAATATATTTTAAAGGTAATAGTACCTTATTTTTTATTTTAAATAAAATATATACTCTTATAATTACTTATAAAGTATACTTAAAATATTTAGCTATTAACTTAGATTTTAATTTTATTAAATTTACTAATAGGCTTACTTATAATTATAAAATTAAAAATACTTTTAATTACTAAGGGAAATACTATTAACTTTTAAAGACTATAATATACTTTCTACTACTACTAATTTTATTAATCTAAGTTTTATTAAACTAAATTTAATACTTCTAATCCTTACTTAATAAGTAACCTTAGTGCTTTATAAACTTAAGATAAAGGTATTTTATATATTAGAATAATTTATAATTTATAAGCTAAAGTCTTCTATTAGCTTTAATATTTCTTAAGGCTATAAATATAGCTATTATTAAGTAAGGTTTAAGAAAGTTAAAGGTATTATAAAGCTACTAAGCTAAGAGATAATACTTTAAATAAGTAAGGGTTTAAAGGGTACTTTTTAATTACTTTTAAACTTTTAAAAGAATTATTATAAAATAGCTTAAGTTTTTATACTAAGGTAGTATTATATAGTAAAGTATATAATAAACTTATATATAAAATAAATTAAGAGTATTTATAATTATATTAAGGCTAAAACCTATAATCTTATTTAAGGTTTTAATTATAATTCTCTTTTTAAGTATAGTTATATCTTTTTTTATACTTTTATAAGATTAAAAAAGCATTTTTTTAAACTTAATATAGCTACTTTATAAATTAATAAAAGTTAAAAGGTATTAAATTTATAAGGTATTACTATTAATTTATAGTAGTTTTATTTATATTTATAACTTTAAAGTAATTATTATTATTATTAAAGTAAAAAAAAAAAGAAATTTATAATAAAGAAAGGTTTTAAAGGCTAAGTTATAAAAGAGTTATTAAAGTTAAAGCTATATTAATAAAGTAGTTAAAATTAAAGCTTAGTAAGCCTTTATATTTAAAGTTAAGTTATAGATTAAAAATTATATTAAGAAATATAAAGCTTATTTAGCTTAAGGTATTTTTTTAATAATAAAATAAACTTTTAATATAATTTACTTAAAAAAAGTATATAGCTAAACTAAAAGTAATCTTTAAGAAAGTAAAGGCTTTATAGCTAGCTATAGCTATAAAAGTATATAAGCTATTATAAAGTTAGAAAAAAATATATTAAAATATATAAAAAGATATAAAAAATTTTTTTATAAAGCTTTAATACTAATATATATAATTAAGTATAATATTTATATATAATTTTTTATATAATAACTACTTTACTAATTATACTATTATATTTATACTTTCTAATTTATTTTATAAAAAACTATATATATATAGATTTTTCTCTTTAGTATTTTTTTTTTATATATATATATATATAGATTACTTACTAAGTAGTAGCACTATTAAGAAGGGACCTACCACCTATAATAGGTAGGGCTTATACACACCTATAATCATTTAAGGGGTGTATTATATAAGTATGACTCACCAGGGTGCGGGGGGGTAAACTGGGGGAGCCCATCTCCTTAGTGCCTAGAAGGCTACAATCGCGTACCCCCCACTTTTCTTTTTAGGCTTATTAGAGCAAAAAAGAGTGACTCTCTAGTACTTCCTAAAACGTAATATACTGTATTTCTCTATAACAAATTTTATAAGATATATTTATTATAATAGATTAGCCTTATTACTTTTAGTAATATCTATAATTTAACTATTGCAAGGCATTATAACTAATAATAGAGGCCTTTAACCGCAAATTTATTATTAATAACACTTATAGCTAGCGTAAGTAGCCCTTTAATAGTATATACTAGCCTATATTTAATCTAGCTAAGTAGTATAGGGAGCACTTCTTCCTATTAACCTTTAAGCCTTAAAATATAATAATTTCTAGCCTTTTAAACTTATTATTAGACCTTTTTTATTAATTTATACTAATTTCCTTTATAAATTAATAGATTTAGTATACTAATAACTCTATAGCTATAGAAATGCTGCTATTGCTATAGTTATTTTATTAAATATAGTACTAGCCTTAGAATCCTATAATAGCCTTAGAAGTATATTTATAGCTTATAGTTATAATTTATATAGGAATTTACCCTAAAAAAAGCTATAGAAGCTATTAAAAGACTTTTAAGCTAAGCTACTAATATTTAACTTATTTAATTCTAAAATTTATAATATAGTAAAGGTTTAAGTAGCTACTATAATACCTTTAAATTTACGCTATAACGCTATAAAAATTATTGCTATTTAAACGTTACTATAAGTAGTTTAACTATATATAAGGCATATCTATTAGACTATAGCTTTTAGGCCTTTATATTACTATAGATAAGTGTATAGTCCGCTTTATAGGGAGGTTTTATTAAATAATAATAATCCCTTTAAAGCTAATATTAACTAGCTTTAAATTCTAAGCAATTGCTAAGTATAGATACCTTTTATTATAGCTAAGGCATAATCTAAAGGCTAAGAAGCTAGTTTAAAGCAAAAGAAAACGTATAAATAATAATAATAATAGGATATTACTAAATCTAATATAAAGTGTTATTTTAGCCTTAATAAATCTACTACTAAAGCAGATATACTATATCTTTCTTAATAATCTCTTCTTATTACTATAACTTTTTAAGGCACTTTAAGAGCTTAACTTAAAAGCTATTAGTATAATATATATAAATTATAGTATTTATAAGCCCTTTATAGTAGCTAAAGCTAATAATACTAATAGGTAGTATTAGTTATATAATATAATAGAAGCTGTTTTATTAAAAGATAGTTATATAAGTTACTTCTACTAAATTTATATATAAAATGCTAATTAATATAGTCTTTAGTACTTAAGTTAACTAAATTACTTAAAAAGATAATACTTTAGTACTCTTTTTATTAACTATATATATAGGCAAAGAGTATAAGCTTTATAAAAGAAAACAGCTAATAATAATATATATATAAGCATAGCTAATATAGCGTTTTTTTGCTAATAAGCTAGTAAAAGAGTATTCTATCCTATTAATTACTGCTTAGTATAATAATTATATAAACGCTATTAATATTAGTAATTAATATAAAAGTAGCTTTAGCTTTAATTACTATACTTATAAGAGAGGTTAGTAGGTAATTATATAAAGCTTTTTATTAAAGGTTTCTTTTATTAATAGCTTTCTCCTTTAGCTTTATAAAAAGCTAATTTAAAAGCCTTATATATAGTAGGTTAATTAGTAATAGTAGCTAATTAATAATCTTTATAAAGCTTATATAAAGACTAGTAATCCTAGGTAGTATAATTAAAGTAGTAATAAATTTACGCCTATATTATAGTATAAAAATATCTAATAAGGGAAGAATTTACCTTACTTAGCCTATAAGGGTTATAGATTTAAGTAGGTTAAAAATATAGCCCTTAGTAAGGTTACTAATAATGCCCTTAATTTATAAAAAAAGAGGTAGCTCTTAAGATAAGGTTATAAGATATATAATATAGCGCTTTATAACTTAAGGCATTATTAGGACTTTTATTATAGTGTAAATTAGTATATATATAAGGTACCTTTAATATAAATATTTTAATTAAATAACTAAGTAGGTTAGTATGTAATTATAGCCTTTTAGGCACTAAGGAGATAATATTCTCTTTATTACTTCTCTATTAAGTTCTATAGAATCTAAGGTTATATAAATTATTTATTAAGTAAATAGGGCTATTAAGGGAGAATAGTGCTATTTATACTAAATGTTCTAAATATTAACCTGCCTTATAAAGAAAGGTAGAATTAGTTTATATACTAAAGGGCAATAGAAGGATAGTTAAATATTATCGTCCTTAAGGCATAGGCTAGTTAATAGGCGTATATATCTCCTTAGTGCCTAGAAGGCTACAATCGCGTACCCCCTACTTTTCTTTTTAGGCTTATTAGAGCAAAAAAGAGTAACTCTTTAGTACTTCCTAAAACGTAATAAATTGCATTCCCTTATAATAAATTTTATAAGATATATTTATTATAATAGATTAGCCTTATCACTTTTAGCAACATTTATAACTTAACTATTGTAAGGCATTATAGCTAATAATAGAGGCCTTTAACCGTAAATTTATTATTAATAACACTTATAGTTAGTGTAAGCAGCCTTTTAATAGTATATATTAGCTTATGTTTAATCTAGCTAAGTAGCGTAGGGAGCACTTCTTTCTATTAACCTTTAAGCCTTAAAATACAATAATTTTTAACCTTTTAAACTTACTATTAGACCTTTTTTATTAATTTATACTAATTTCCCTTATAAATTAATAGGTTTCGTATACTAATAACTCTATAGCTATAGAAATGCTATTATTACTATAGTTATCTTATTAAACATAGTATTAGCCTTAGAATCCTATAACAGCCTTAGAAGTATATTTATAGCTTATAGTTATAATTTATATAGGAATTTACTTTAAAAAGAGCTATAAAAGCTATTAAAAGACTTTTAAGCTAAGCTATTAATATTTAACTTATTTAATTCTAAAATTTATAATATAGTAAAGGTTTAAGTAGCTGCTATAATGCCTTTAAATTTGCGCTATAACGCTGTAAAAATTATTGCTATTTAAATATTACTATAAGTAGTCTAACTATATATAAGGTGTATCTATTAGACTATAGCTTTTAAGCCTTTATATTACTATAAATAAGTATATAGTCTGCTTTATAAAAAAGTCTTATTAAATAATAATAATCCCTTTAAAGCTAATGCTAACTAGCTTTAAATTCTAAGTAATTGCTAAGTGTAAATACCTCTTATTATAGCTAAGGCATAACCTAAAGGCTAAGAAGCCGATTTAAAGCAAAAGAAAATATATAAATAATAATAATAATAGAATATTACTAAATCTAATATAGAGTGTTATTTTAGCCTTAATAAATCTACTACTAAAGTAGATATATTATATCTTTCTTAATAATCTCTTCTTATTACTATAACTTTATAAGGCACTTTAAAAGCTTAACTTAGGAGCTATTAATATAGTATATATAAATTATAGCATTTATAAGCCTTTTATAGTAGCTAAAGCTAATAATACTAATAGGCAGTGTTAGCTATATAATATAATAGAAGCTATTTTAATAAAAGATAGTTATATAAATTACTTCTACTAAATTTATATATAAAACGCTAATTAATATAGTCTTTAGTACTTAGGTTAACTAAATTACTTAAAAAGATAATGCCTTAGTACTCTTTTTATTAACTATATATATAAGTAAAGAATATAAGCTTTATAAGAGAAAACAGCTAATAATAATATATATATAAGCATAGCTAATATAGCGTTTTTTTACTAATAAGCTAATAAAAAAGTATTCTATTCTATTAATTGCTACTTAGTATAATAATTATATAAACGCTATTAATATTAATAATTAATATAAAAGTAGCTTTAGCTTTAATTACTATACTTATAAAGAAGGTTAGTAGGTAATTATATAAAGCTTTCTACTAAAGGTTTCTCTTATTAATAGCTTCCTCCTTTAGCTTTATAAAAAGCTAATTTAAAAGCCTTATATATAGTAGATTAATTAGTAGTAGCAGCTAGTTAATAATCTTTATAAAGCTTATATAAAAACTAGTAATTTTAGGTAGTATAATTAAAGTAGTAATAAATTTACGCCTATATTATAGTATAAAAATATTTAATAAAGGAAGAATTTACCTTACCTAACCTATAAGGGTTATAGATCTAAGTAAGTTAAAAATATAGCCCTTAATAAGGTTATTAATAATGCCTTTAATTTATAAAAAAAAAGGCAGCTTTTAAAATAGGGTTATAAGATATATAATATAGCACTTTATAACTTAAGGCATTATTAGGACTTCTATTATAGTATAAATTAGTATATATATAAGGTACCTTTAATATAGATATTTTAATTAAATAACTAAGTAAGTTAGTATGTAATTATAGCCTTTTAAGCACTAAGGAGATAATATTCTTTTTATTGCTTCTTTATTAAGTTCTATAGGATTTAAGGTTATATAAATTGCTTATTAAGCAAATAAGGCTATTAAAGGGGAATAGTGCTATTTATACTAAATATTCTAAATATTAACCTGCTTTATAAAGGAAGGTAGGATTAGTTTACATGCTAAAGGGCAATAGAAGGACAGTTAAATATTATCGTCCTTAAGGCATAGGCTGGTCAATAGGCGTACATATATTCGAGTACCGCTGCAGCATCGCCACGTCCTGACATGAGCGTGACGATGGGAGACAAAGGTGGTTTTGACTTGTTTTCCACGTTGGGTACAATCTGGGCCAGGCCGTGACCTGGGCAGATTCACTGGCGGGATTTGCCGATTTTCCTCAAATGACGTGGTGAGCATGAGGCGCGTCATGCGGTGTCCAAATGCGTACAACACGTGTGCAACGCTCCATGGCACGGGTCGGATGTCGAAGCGACGATACGAGGGTTTCGCGGAGATGCACCCAAGCGCCAGATCTAAAGACCAGACCAGCCTCGGGTCTGGCGGCGGCAGCCACAGGCACAGCATGCGGAGCAAGTGGGTGGCTGCATGTGGGACTGTCATTTCTAGCGCGTGCAACGCGCGGTGGCGCAGATAATCAGGCAATTGAGTGATTATTCTATCTAAGCTATGTTTTATATATAAAGGAAAATAAGTGTATGTTTTATAAGCTAAGAGATAGCCCTTACTAAGTGTGGTTTTACTATTATTTAAGTATAGGATTTATACTACTTATACTCCCTAAGTAATACACCTCTTAATTAAAGCTATAAATATTAGTAAGTAAAGCTTTTATTATAAAATAACTAAAGTAAAGGCCTTATTATAAAAGTAAAGTAAAAGTAAAGTTTAAAGAAAATATATAATTCTTAGTATATAAATATCTATAAACTATTATATTAAGTGCGTTTTTTTTTTATTTTTACCTCTTTAAGTATCTCTTTTATAATTAATATTAAATTTTTAATTAAAAAATTTTTTATAATACCTTATACTTATTTTAGCTACTAAACTAAGGTAAAAGTTTAATAAATACTTTTATTTAAGCTTTAGTATACTTTTATACCTATACCTTATATTAGGCTTACTTTTTATACTATTATAGCACTTAGTTTTAATTTTATAGAGTTAGCTAATATTTATACCCCTTTTAGTTTTTATATACCTTTAGTTAGTAATCCCTTTATATAAAGCTTTTACTAATTAAATATTAAAAGCTTTTTAAAAAGCTACTTATTATTTTTAAAAAATAACTTTCTTTTACTAAGCTTTTATAAAGTTAATAAGGAAAGCTTTTTTAAAACTTTTAAGCTATTCCCTTTACTTTTATTACCTTTAAATAATAAAATTAACCTAAGCTTTAAGTAGCCTAAAAAGAGTACTTTTTTAATAAGTACTTTATATACTTTAAAAAAAAAAAAGTATTTTTTAAACTTATACCTTAAAACCTTAGGTTTTAAGCACTTAAAAGGCTAAGAGTAAATAGTAAGTTATAGCTAAGCTCTTTACTTTTTAAATTTATTTAACTCTTTTAAATAGCTATAAACCCTTATAAAGTATAGTATATATTACTATATTCCCTATATAGGTTATATATATGCCACTATTACTAATAAGAGCTATAGTATTTATTATAAAAATAAGGGTTTTAGCTGTTTTTATAGATGCTTTTCTTATAAATTAGGTAATTATTATTATAATAACTTATATACTACCTTAGTCCCCCTTATTAAATAGCTTTTATTAATATTAAATACTAATAATAAAAAGGTAAGCTTAAATTTCTTTTATTCTTTACTTTATACCTTTTTTTAATACTTTTTACCCCTTAAATATATAATTAGTGCTAATAAGCGCTAAAACTATATTTTAAGCTTTTTATTAAGTAAAACTTAGTTTATAAAGGTATTAAAATTATTTTAAGGGCTAAGGATACTATATAAAGCTCTTTAATAATAAAGGGTAAAGCCTATCTTATTATAATAATAGTATAGGTTAAGGAGGCTATTAAAAAGCTTCTTTAAGTATCTCTTTTTATATTACTTTACTTTCTTTTTTATAAGTTAGTATTAAAGTATTTAGTATTTTACTTCCTTATTTTTACTACTTATATTTACTTTAGTAGTGCTTTATAGCTAAGAGAAGGGCCTTTATATAGTTATAAAGTAATATATTTTAATACCCCCCCTTTACTATATCTTTTTTAAGTAAAGTAACTATATTTAAGTATATAAAATCTACTAAGTAAATATATAAATTTACTAAACTAAGTATTACTTTAAAATATTTAAATTGCTAATAATTAAGAGCTTTAGTAAACCTATTAACTAATATTTTTATTATTAAAAAATACTTAACTTTAAAGCTTTCTCTCTTATATTTCTACTTTAACTATATATTATATATATTAATATAGTATAAATAAGTATTAATTTGCTTACTCTTTAAGAGTATAAAATAGATAGTTTACTAATTGTTATAATAAATTACTTAGTCCTTATAAATATTAAATTAAATATCTTTAAAAAAGCATTATAAACCTATAGTCTCTTATATAACTTATTATAAAGTAAGTAGCTTTACTTTAGTTATAAATATTATTATAGTTTATTAGTATATTACTTTTTAAATTATAGGTTTACTAAAGAGTATAATTAGGTATTCTTATAATAACTTTTAAGTATAAATATTATTAGTAAAAGAAGCGTTACTTATAATTTAAAATATACGCATTTCTCCTAGCCTTTTAAAGCTTAGAGTAAGAGACTTTATAAGATATAAATATTTAATTACTTAGTCTACTGCCTTATAGTGCTCTTTACTTAAATTTATAAGGAATTATAATAGCTTTAAAGCTGTAAAAGTAATATTTAGCCTTATTATAATAGCTATATATAGGATTAAACCTATTTTTTCCTAATAGCTCTTTATCTCTTATTTTTTAGCTTATCTATTACACTTATAATACTTAATTACTGTTATAGTCTAGCCTAGAAGGCTTCTGCTTTCTAGCAACAATAGTATTATTAATATCCTTAAGGGAGAAGGAGGAAGCCCTTCTCCCCTCTACTATATATCTAGCTTATATATAATATAAGTGCGTAAGGGTGACTTTAAGCAAGCCTTATAGGCCTATAAAGGGCCTATAAAAGGAGCGCTTAAAATCTAAGCTTAAAGCTTAAATCTATTATATAGCTCCCTTCTTACTCTCTATTTAACTACCTTATATAAGAGATAAGAACCTACTATAGTTTAGTAGCAGGGGAATAATAACCTATATAATATATATCCTACCTACTTAGCTTACTACCTTAAGTAAAGCTTTTATAAGGACCTACCTAAGCCCCTACCCTATTAGTGTTAGGGGCCTGCTTTAGCAGTTAGCTTAATACTATTTATAGCTAATTTAGCCTAATAAGAAAAATACTATCTTATTTTAAACTAATTAAATAAAAAATAAAATAATAACCTATCTTAAAGGGGAAATCTAAGTATGCTAACTATAAGTAATTTAGGGGATATATGTAATTACTTTAAGCCTATAGTAGGATATAAAATCTCCTATATCCTACCCTATACCCCCTAATATATTCCCTTAAACTATTACTTAGCCCCTATCTCTCCTATAAAAATATCTCTCTATATATGTTTAAAGAGACTTTTTTTATACTTTATTCTTTACTTTTTAGCCTTTTATTTATAATTATTACGCTATTTTTATATTCTTTTATTATATCCCTTACTTTTCTTATATTACTAGCCTACTCTCTCCCTACTTTTATAAAGCCTTTATAAAGTAAGCCTTAAGAACTCTTCTTAAACCTTATTTACTAACTAATAAATACTTATACTATATCTGCTACTATTAGTATACTTAAAAGACATTACCTACCTAGTAATAACTCTTAAACTATAGAATATTTTATAATAGTAAGTAATTTTAATAATAAAGTATATAATCCTTAGTATATTATTTAGATATAGTGCTTAAGCTATCTCCTTTATACCTTAAAAAATAGCTACCTTAATTATAAGCCTAACCCTTTTAAAGCTTATTTAAAGTGCTATTAAAAGTATAGAAAGTATATATAAGGATATAATATTTTTACTACTAACCCTACTTTTTATTATACTACTTATAATATAGCTAAGGCTATAGATTAAGGTAAGGCTATTAATATATTAGCTTAAAAGGTAGCTTTTAAGCGCTTAGTAAATTTTATAAAGTTAACTACCTAGTTTATAGCTTTAAGGAAACACTTTTAGGCGCTATATAAGGCTATTTATAGCCTAGCTAAAGGCGCTACTATTAATTAGCCTACCTCCCCTTAGCCCTTAGCTAGCGCCCTCTCTACCCTTTTATTAGGCACTTTATAGACACTATTTATTACCCTTTTAGCTGCTATTACTACTTTATTCCCTACTTTTACCTTTACTATTACTACTTTATTCTCTACTATATTAAACACTATTTTATATTATATTAGTATTAAACTTACTTTTATATATACTACCCTTTCTTAGTATATTACTTTAATTTAAAATATAGCTATAATATTAAAAAATCTTACCTTTATTTATATAATATTAATTACTTTACCTATTATTTACACTTAAAATAATTCCTTTATTATACTTATCTCTACTCTTTCTTACTATATTATACGCTTAACTATTACTTAATTTATACTCTTTTAAGAGTCTACCCCTTAACTATTATTAAGTTTTTAAATAATATTAAATAAATTATTTAGCTTTTACTACTACCTATTCTTAATTTTTAGGTACTTTCTTTTTAAGCTATCTTTTACTAATACTTTTAATACTATCCCTACTATTAAGTAAGCTTTTAATAGTATAATATACCTTACTCCTTACTTAGTTAATACTTTTATTTACTTTATTATTACTATTACTACCTTTATTATTATTAGTAGTAGAAGTAATAATAGTAGCTATAGTAATAGCTTTACTACTACTTTATCCTTAGTTTTATTCTTAGTTATACTTATTATAGCTATTTTCTATTTTATAGTAGCTCTTTTTATTAGCTAATTTACCTTTACCTTATTTTATTACCTACCTTTACTTATTTACTAAGCTTAGCTACCTATTAAGCACTAAACTTTAGCTTATAGTAGCTTTATTACCCCTTTATTTAATAGTTTATTTAAATATACTATAGCTAATATATCTTAAGTTCTCCTATCTTAGCCCTAACTCTTTTCTACTTTACCTTAGCCCTTATTTATTATACCTTTATTCTTCTCTCTTTTATATTACTAAGCTATATCTACTATACCTATACTATTCTTAGCTACTTTATCTATATTAATACTTTTATAAGCTAATATTTACTATTACTTTTAATATAAGCGTTTCTTTAGTTAAGTTAATAGCACTTTAAGTTATTTTTAGCCTTTTTTTATAGCTTATTACCTATTATTTACTATTATTTTAAATATCCCTTACTTATTACTTACTATTACTTTAAATATTCTTTATTTATTACTTATTATTACCTTAGCTATCTCTTACCTATTATTTATTATTATTTTAACTAAATCCTTTACTACTACTTTACTTATATTTACTACCTTTTATTAACCTATCTCTCTTTTATTTTATTATTATAAAGTAATACTAATTAGTTTACTACCTTTACTTAGCTAAACCTTAGCTAACCCTTAAATACTTATTAATTTATAATACTACCTTTTATTTAGCTTTTATATACTTAAGCTAGCTTTAATATAGAAGTAAAATACTAATAGCTAGTATTACCTTATATAAGTTAAAAAGCTAGCTAAAGATAAGAAGGAGGAAAATAGTAATAAAAGTAAATAACTAAGTATTTACTAAGGGAGAAAGGGAGATAACTTATAATATATTAAAGTAATTTATTAAAGTTTAAGTAAGCCCCTTATTAAATATAAAATAGAAGTTAATAAATATATAACTAAACTATTATATAAATATATATTACTTTACTTAGCCTTAAACTAAGCTAAAGCTTTAGTATTCTCTATACTTTTTAAGAGCTTTTATATTAGCTATATATAGCTTATTTATTTTACTAAGATATTATATTAGCCCTTTTAACCTTAAGTATTCTTAGCAGCTAAAATTTCTTTTATTTTATACTTTACTAGCTTAAGGTTATTAAAAGGCTAAAGTAATTAAAGGTTTAAGTAAAGGTTTTAAAAAACTTAGAATAAAAGTAAATTATTTATAGTATATTTTACTAAGTTAATATAAAAAATAAGATATATACCCTTTAGTATATTTAAGTAAATAGTTAATAGTATAAAAACCTTTAATATAGTATACTTTACTATAACTTAATTTAGTTTTTAGCTTAAATAGTTAGTCTTTATATAGTAAAGGCTTAACTATACTTTATCCCTTACTATAAACTTCTTTATTAGCTAATAGATATAATTTACTATCTCTTATTAATATTACTATATAAAATCTATTACTACTTAGGTTAATTATATACTTTTATAAATATATTTAAGAAACTAAACTACCTACCCCTTAAGTAATATAAGGCTTTTAGTAAGGCTCTTAATATATTAAATAAGATTTATATTAAATCTATAAAGGGCTAGGTTTATACTAACTTTTATAATAGTAAATATATAGTTATTTAATATAAGCTAATAAGTAGGTAAATAGCTAAGCTAATTATATTAGGAGAATCCTATAATAGTATAAAGAATTACTTATATCTTTTAGTTTACTTATTTAGTGCTACTATTAGTTTAAGAGTAGTATAATATAAATAATAAGTAGTTAGTTTTAATAAAGAAATATAGTATAAACTAAAACCCTTTTACTTAATTTAAGCTATAATTAGAAATAATACTTTAAAAGAACCTATAAAACTACTACTAGCACTTTAGAAACTACTATATATATACTTTAAACGCTATAGTTATTATAGCCTTAAGCTAAATATATTTTAATAAGTAGTTAGTAATTACTATAAGGTATTATAAGGTATTTAGTAAAGAGGCTAAAAGGTTTATTATAAAGTTAATAAAGATTTATAACTAAAAGTAGTTTAAAGCTAGAATAAGGTATAGTAAACCTTAGTATAGCTAATAGCTCTTCTATTTAGTAAAACAATAGCAATTCTAAATATACCTTATAATATTAGCTAATATCCCCTCTTAGTAAAAGTCCTTATAAAAGGCTTAAAATATAGTATTTCTACCTAAGTAGCTTAGTAAGGGAGACTTATAAGTATAGTAAATTAGTATTATAGTTAGAGGCTTATATTATAAAGCCTAAAGTTAGCCTTAGAATAATAGCGCCCTATATATATCTACCCTATAGTTTACTACTTATTAGTAAGTCTATACCTTTAAAAGAAACTAATAAGCCCCTTTTTATAATACCTTTAACTTTACTAAGTAAGTAAAGTCCTTTTAAATATTAGTATTCTAAAGGTTTTAAAGGTTTATCTTAGTAAAGAAATTACGCCCCTTTAGTAGGACCTTATTAGATATTAAGTAGATACTTAAGAGGCCCTTCTAGGAAATAAAAAGGGAACCTTAAGTCTCCTTAACTACTACTATAAAAACTAGGTTAATAAGTACCTACCTTATTAAGGCTGCCTTAAACTTATTTTATTTTTAATATAATAATATATTTAGCCTCTCTACTTAACTACTAAGGTAATAATAAAGGTAGAAGTAAAAAAGTATAAGTATTTTAGCTTAGTAAGCTTATTATTTAAATATCTTCTAAGGGCTAAAGAAGTATTTTAAGTTCTTATAGTTTATAAGGATTATAAAAGGATAAGCTATACTTTAAAGTTCTATTAACTAAGCCTTTAGATAGGAAATTATATTAAGGAGTTCTTTATTATATATAGTATAGTTTTACTCTACTACTATTAGTTATATAGAATAGTATATAACTAGGTAAAGCATACCCTTCTTATTATACTAAGAGAGGCAACCCTTAATAGCCTCCTTAAAGGAATCTGCCTTTACTACTATATTCTAATTAAGGTCCTATTAGGCTAGGATTAAATATAAGATAAAAGCTAATTTTAGGTGCTAGAATATATTTTTATAAGCTTAAAACTATATAAATAGTGTCCCTTTTTATATTAAAGCTAATAAGGGCCTAATAAGGTCTAAGAAGTTAGTAATAAACTCTTAATAAAAGTTTATAAAACCTAAAAAGCTATAAACGCCCTTAACCTTAGTTAAGGCCTTTTAGTTATAAATAGTAGCAATCTTCTTTAAGTTAAGGCATACTATATATTTTACTTAGATAATAAACCTTAAGTACTTAACCTTTATTACCCTAAAAGCGTACTTAGTAATATTAAGGTATAACCCTACTTATTAAAGGTAGAGGAGGATTTCTTAAGTTTACTAAATATAGTCCTTATATAAGCTACTAAAGTAGATAAGGATATTATTAAGATAAGCTATTATATAATCCTTTAAAGCATCCTTTAAAGTACTATTAATATAGTATTAAAACATTACTAGCGCACTTACTAAGCTAAATAGATATACTAGCTATTTAAATAAGCTAAAATATATATAGAATGCTATTAAGTATTTATCCCTCTTAGCTATATAGATTTAATAAAAAGTAGCGTAGATATTTAGCTTTATAAACTACTAAGCCCTTATTAAGGAGTGTAAAGTCTTTTTAATAAATAGTAATAAGTAGTAGTCTTAATTTATAACTTTATTTAATATATAGTAGTTTATATAAAACTACTAACTGCCCTCTACCTTTTTAATAAGTAGTATAAAAGCTATAGCTAATAAGGAGGAGGCCTAAATCTATCTTTTATTTATAAGTTTTATAATCTATTTTTAAATCTTTAATAGCTAGTTTTATAGTATATTATATAATAGCGCTTAAGGGAGCTTTAGTACTAACTTATTAGGGTTTTATTATAAGTAAATATAGTAGTTTAACTAGCCTTAATAAGGAGGCAGTGCGCTTATATTTTCCTTATTAAAAAGGTTTATAAAGTCTTAAAACTTAACTAAGAGTTATTTTAAAATAGCTGCCTTATCTAGGACTAAAGAACCTATTAAAGTTAATAAAATAAATATTATTTTATAAAGGCTAGTAACTATAAGAGATATATTTAACCTTATTTTTACTACCTTTTATACTAAGCTAGCGTAAATAAAGCCTAAAATAGCTAAGGTAGGGTGTTATACCTTTTATATATTAAAGGCCTTAATTTTTAATTTAAGATATACACCTACTACTAAGTAGCGCTATACTATATAGAGTGTAACTTTATTATATAATAGCTATAGGGTACCTAAGATATAGTTATAGAATAACTTTAGAACTATATAAGCAGCTATAGGGAAGACCTATCTATTAATATTTGCCTAAAAGCAAACTAAATGCGTAATATATAGCTATATTACTACTGCCCCTTAGACTAAGTTAGGTAACTTTATAGCTATTATAATACTATATATATATAGTAGGTAAATATAGATAAGACTAAGCTATTATATAACCTTTTTACTTATAATTATAAAGCTATTATACCTATTATTAACTTAGGTTTAAAGGAAAGAGAGACTATTATAAAGAAGTAGAATAAGAAAAGGCAGTAATTTTATATTTTATTTTATCTTACTATACTTTTGCTATAATTAGTTTATATAATAATTAATATAATAGGTAATATTACTATTACCCTTATTACTAAAACTTAAGTAGTAGGGCTATCTTTTTTTAAATTAAAGCTATTAAACTTACTTATTATATCTTTCTTAAAAACTTTATAAACCTATACTACTACTATATTTACTAAGTAACTTAATAGTAGAAGGTAATACTATTAAATAAAGTGCTTAATAACTTTATAGTAAAGGTATTAGCTTATTTACCTCTACTATTAGCGCACCTTTAGTATTACTTACTTAGCTTATTTAGCCTTTATTAAGGAATTAGTTTTATTTTTAATTACCTTCTTCCTTAACTTTCCCTTTTTACTTATTACTACTAAGAAAGAGGCTAAGTTAATACTAGTTATCTTTATATTACTATTTTTATTATAGCTAGTATAGCTAAATTACTTTACCTTAATATATTTCTTAAGGTAGTATAAGTTAATATTAAGTATAATACTATAGTAACGTTTAATAGCCTTATAGTAATTATTATAAGGGATATTATAACCTATATAATAGTCCTATATTTATTTATTAAGGGCTATATAAAGTTTAAATAGCTTTACTATATTTACTTAATTAATACCTTTTACTAAAACTAGCTTTTATTTAAAATAAATATAGAAATCTATAAAGCGTTTATTAGTGCGCTATTTAAGCTAATTTAGCTCTAAGACTATATATTCCTCCTAATAAGGGTTTATAAATATATTATTAAAGTAGGTAAGGAATTGCCTTAAAGTATATATAAAAGTATACTTTAACTTAAAGAAAGGGGCAATCTAAGCCTAAATCTTTAGCCTTAAGTTTTAATAAATTAGAAACTATTTATTATAGTTACTACTAATAAAATTAGAATTAGCCTTAAGCTTATATACTATTAAGCTTTACTAAGCCTAAAAGAAGGCCTTATTACTATTATAAGGGGTCTTTATTAGAAGTAGCTTATGTTTAAGCTGCTCCTACTAAGGCTTACTTAGTATTATATTATATAAAGCTAGTATAATATTATAAAGCAGTACGCCTACTATAGCTGCTTAAAGGTATATATTTTCTAACTATATATCTTACTATATAACCCTCTTTTAGAGGTACTAAAGTTCTTATATACCCTTTAAAAGCATTATATTATTACTTTAATTTAGATTTATTATAATCTTTATATTTATTAAAAAGGTAAAGGATATTAATTATTATAGTTTAGCTTAAAAAGCTTCTACTTTTTAGTAATAATAGTATTATTAATATTCTTAGAGAAGAAGGAGAAAGCTCTTCTTCCCTTTACTATATATTTAGCTTATATATAATATAGGTGTATAAGAGCGACTCTAAGCAAGCCCTATAGGCCTATAAAGGGCCTATAGAGGGAGCGCTTAGAATCTAAGCCTAAAGCTTAAATCCATTATAATTACTAGTATTAGTATAGTAGGGAACGTTGCTTTTCCTACTTAATTAAATTTTTTACTAATTTTATTAATATATACCTTATAGCTAAGAAAAATTTATTAATTTTTTTAATTATAGATTACTTAAATACTTAAAAAGTAGCGTACCTTACCTTTCTCTTTTAATTTATAAGCTTCTTTTAATCCTTTTATTAATTTATTTACCTTTTTTAACTATTCTTTATAAAAGGCTATAATAATATTATTAATAAAGAATACTATAAATAAATTATATACTTTTAAATAGAATAAATAAGGCTTTTTAGGACTAAAAATAAGCCCTAAGCTTTTAAGTTTACTACTTAATTCTTTAAACTAAAGCTATAGTAAGTCTTAAAGTCTATAAAGTACTCTTAATAATTCTATATATTTACCTATTACTTTAAATCTATTAAGTAGCTTATATATTATTAGTATTATATTTGCTTTATACTTTATATATAAGAATATATTCTTTATATTATACTGCTTTATTTTAAGGTTAAATTTTATAACTAAAGCTATAAGTATATAGAATATATATGCTATAAGCGTTATAGTATATATATACTTAATTATTATCTTTTCTTATAGATCTTTATATATATAAATTTATGCTTTATATTATTAAAGTACGCCTTTTTTATTAAATTTATATATAAATACCTACTTTAAGGGCAATAGCCTTAATCTTACTTATAATTACTTTATTTACTTTTATATACCTTTTTCTTTAAGCTTTATAATCTCTTTATTTATAGCTTTAAACTATTAGTCTTTTATTAAGTAGTTTATAGCTTTATAAAAATTCCTTAAAGCCTTTATTAACTTAAACTAATAAATTAGCTAATTTTTTAAATCTTTTTTAAAAAAAGCTTAGCTTAAATAGTTATAATAAGTGTTAATTATAGTAAATATAGTCTTAATACTTTAAATATTTAAGTCTTTATAATTAAGCTAATTAGGCTTTAGTAAAGGCTTTAAATTCTAAAAATAGTTAATAAAGTAGCAGTTTAAGTAGTACTTATATAGGACTTTTTAGTTTTATATACGCCTTTTTTTTTACCTCTTTTTAATCCTTAAGCTTTAGTATAGTGCTTATATACCTAAAAAGCTCTCTTTTTACTACTTTTTCTAAATATTATTTAAAAGGGTAGTTAATCCTTTAAAGATAAAAGAAGTAGGCTTTTTTTATACTAACTACTTTAACTAAGTGTTATTATTACTATATATAAGAGTAGTTATTTTACTTTTTATAATAATAGGTGTGTATTTATTACTTAATATTATTTTGCTACTTTCTATAATAGGTGTGTTTTTCTTACCTAATATTATTTTGCTGCCTTTTATAGTAGGTGTGTTATTATTACTTAGGTTTTATATATTAGTAGAACTAAGCTTAATATTAGTATCCTTAAAGCTTAAATAAGTATTATTTTAATAGAATCCTAAATTAGCTTTTAAAGGCGCTAGGTTTAGGGTTACTTAAGGAGTTTAAAGTTCTATACTTTACTTTAGTAATTAAAGAGATTTATTAATTATTAAGTCTTTATTAAAGTAAGTAGGTTTTTTTTATTATAAGCTTAAGGGCGCCTTTACCTTTAAGTTTAAACTTATTAAAAAAGAAGGTATTATATATAGTAATCTCCTTAATAATATAAGTAAATTAACCTTTTTATTAAGTTTAGTATTAATTTATAACACTTAAAAAAGCGCTTTTAACTTAGGAATTAATTATACTTTTATGCTTTCTATATATATATTATAGAATATTAACTTATTAAAGGTTATATTCTTTATTATTATTACCTTCCTTAGTAAAGGGATTTATATTTAATAGATATTTAAAGCTATATAGCTAACTAAATACCTAATATATCCCTTAAGGCTTATCTTAAAATGCCTTTAATTATAATCTACCTTATAGTCTCTTATTATTAGATATATATAGTATCTATATATATATAAACCACTCTAATTTAGCTTTAGGTCTACTATAGGCGCTCTTATTAGAAGCTAAGTGTTATTATAGAACTAGCTTTTAAGGACCTTAATAAGGGACTTTTACTATAATTACTATATTAAACTAATATTATATAGAAAAGCAGTAACTTATATACTTTTTAACTATAAATTTAGTAAAAGCTATATACTAATAAGTATTATAATAAACTTTATTATAATTATTTAATTTACTCTTTTTACACTACTATTTAATTTATATATATATAGTAGTAAGTATTTTAATTTTATACTTTTAAAGTAAGCCTAAGCTTTAAAAGCTATATTATTCTACTTTAAGATTACTATATACTTATTATTTTACTTAAATTTTATAATTAAAAGTTTAAATTAGTATAATATTTATTATTTAAAGTAAACTAATATATTAAAAATAGTTTTAAGGGATTTATTAAATAGTATATATACCTATATTATTTTACTATACTTATATTTAAAAATAAATAGCTATTTTATACTATTAAAGCTTTTAAAATAATCTTAAAGATCCTAATAAACTTATTAAAAAGGTCTTAAAAACTGCCTTTTTAATAGCTTATAAGAAATAACTTACTTTATATATATAAAAGTATAGGTTTTATATTTAGCTTATACTATTCCTTTAATTTATACTTCTTTTATATTTATTATAAGCTTTTTAAGTAAATCCTTACTAAGGTAGCTAAACTATAGATACTAAAGTCTTTTTTTATTAGTATATAGTAAGCTTAAGTCTTTACTAAGTCTTTAGTACTATAAGCTTTAAGTATATATATTTTTTAATTAAATTATTAAATATATTACTAAGGGAATAGTAAGAATAGTTACTTATAAAGGCTTTATTAAGTAAAAAGAAAAAGGCTTATATTTAAGGAAGATAATATTATATTTTTAAACTAATTTAATAAGAACTATACTTTTCTTAAAAGTTTTAAAGTATAATAAGCTATTTACTTTATAATACTAAATGCCCTTTCTAAAAGGCTAACTCTTTAATATAATATTAATATAAAAACCCTTAATAATAGCTATATTCTCTAAGATTAAATCCTTAGTTTAAGCACCTTTTATATTATTTAGAATCTTTTTAAGAATATAAATATCTCTTTTAATAATTTAAAAGAAGGTAGTTTTAGCTTTAAAATAGTCTCTATTAGTTATTTTAAATATTTTAGGTTTAAAAAGGTTAATATTATTAACTATATATATAGTACTATAATTATTAAAAAGTATACTTTAAGAGAGTATATATTTTTAATTCCTTAGTATAGTAAAGACTCTCTTTAGTAGTTACTTTATTTAAACTAGCTTAAGGTTTAAAATTATAGTAAATATATTATTAAGGAAATTTTTATTAAAAGTTATTAGCTATTCCTTTACCTTTTATTCTTCTTTCTTTATTTAAGTATATAGCTACTTATATTTTAAGCTCTTATAGTAAGACTTTATCTTTTTATATACTTCTTTTAAAGAAATCTTATTAAGTAAAATATTTTTATTAGTTATTATATAAAAAAGGTTTTTATAAGCTTAAGGCTACTATTTATACTAATATTTTCTATAAAAGTACTTATAGCTTTTTTCTTTCTTTAATTCTTTACTCCCTTTAAGGTTATTTAAGCGTTTACTAAGTATAATATAAATACCTCTTTTAGCTAAGCTATTAAAGATATAAAATACTATATAATATTTTATAAACTTATTAGCTATACTATATAATATTATAGTTTTTAAAAGGTTATTAATATACTTAAATAGCTTTATAAGCTTTATTCTTACTTAAGTAAGCTTAAAGTATATACTAACTATTTAAATAAAATTATAAATTATATTAAGTTTTTAAACCTTATTAATTTTATAGTAAAGGGCCTTTAAATAAAGCTTATTTTAGTTAGCTATTTAGTTATTAAGTTTAATATTAATATACTTAGCTTTTTAAAGTAAAGCTATATAATATATAAAAATCTTTAACCTTATAATTATCTTTTTAAGTAAAAATCTCCTTTTAAGATACTTAATAAGTTTATAAAGAAAGACTTTATTTTTTTTAGTTTTAGCCTTAATAGCTTTAATTATTACTAAATAAATATTAGGATTAATTAAGTTAAAAATCTATATATATATTATATATTTATAGTTATTTAGCGCTTTATATTTTAATATTTTATAATTAAATTTAAATATATAAAATATAATAAAGTTTTAAACTATAAAAGGGAGGTTTTTAGTTAACTTTTTTAATAAAAGGTTTATAATCTTTTTAAATATAAGGCTTATTAGCTTTTTTAAATAATTAAAAGCCTATTTTAAAAGTATAAAATTTATTAATTTTTAAATTTATTAACTATTTACTATATTTTTAAAAGCTATAAACTATTTAGTTTATTACTTAATTAAGTTAAATATAATAGTAATCTTAAAGGTTTAAAAATTTTTAAAGTTTATTATAAAAAAAGAATAAAAAGAAAAGATAAAAGTATTAAGTATATAAATCTAATAATAATAAAAGCTTTAAATATATATATTTAATAATATAAATATATAAATATAATATAAGTTATAAGGAGTTTAGTTTTAACTTTCTTTTAAGCTTATAACTTTAGTATATATAATATATAGTAGTATAAATAATTAGGTAATTAAGTAATTATTCTATTTAAGCTATATTTTATATATAAAGGAAAATAAGTGTGCGTTTTATAGGCTAGGAGATAGCCTTTGCTAGGCGTGGTTTTACTATTATCTAAGCATAGGACTCACGCCACCTATGCTCCCCGGGCAACATCATTCAAGATGTCTGGTGGATTGTGGCGGCTGGGGTAGCACGACGAGATCTACCGTCGTACTTAAGTACCTAGGTACCTAAGTAGCCCCCGACACTTTGTGCACCGAAACCCTTCTACACCCAAATTGTATGGCAAAATGTTTGGGATTCCCTGTAACTACTGAATGTACAATACCCAACGGTGGGGGTCGAAAACGTTTCATCGTTTTAGGATTTATTTACACCACACGTGCATGCAAAAAATGTTGGGAAATGCCTGAACTCTGTAGAGTATTGTTTATGTCTGTACTTATGCATGCATACCTAAGTACCTACCTAGGTACCTACTTAGTAGGTACCTAGGCTTAGGTAAGTACCGGCACTAGAGTAAGTAGATCCTTGGCCAGGCCTAATCTGGTGCAAGAGCAACCTCGTGGCCATCGATTGACAAGAATGAATGCTGTGAAGTGACGACCTCGTTGTAACCAGCCGCGAGTCACAATGGCGTCAGCCCGCTCTTCACCGTTTTAAACCGCTGGATGCTTGTGCGCGCATCGCGTCGGATGTAACCAACTCAACGCTCTGGGCATGGTCTACACATGCTCCTCTTTCCCTTCTCATCCGACGCGCGTTGAAGTCTCTGTCGTGAGGCCTTACCAGGAAGCTTGTCGCAAAACGCGCGCAAGGCCGTACTGAGAAGCAAGCACGCGCAGCGGTCAAGTGTTTTGAGTCGGCCAGCATCATCAGGAAACCTGCATCATGGGAACACGGAATGCAATCTGGCACTGATTCGTCCCCTCCCCCTCTCTATGACGATCCAATCAGCATGTCAGGCTCGAAGCTCGTCGCGACACGATCAGCGGACGTTTCCCCTTTCGATCCAGAGCAAAGGCAAGAAAGCAATGTTGCGACGATGGCAGCTTCCGAGTCGGTCGAGGTCGTCGAGGTCGCACCAGCCGTGTATTTGCATGCCTCCTTCTGTCGCTTTGGGACAAGAATGCGTTCGTGAACGACTTTGCGCAGCTGATTCGACCCGGGAAGGCTCAACGCCCGATGGTCTTGTCATGACACATGCAACAAATTTTTTTATTTTTCACTTGATCGCTCTGTTGCATCATGACCTTTTGGTGCATTGTTGACAGAACCATTGAGGTGAAGCCTCTATATCAATACAAATCAGCACCAATCCCATAACCTTTATTTGCTTCATTTTGCTTTCGACCAGAAATATTCCACTAACTTTTTTTTTTTTTTTTTCCCACACAATGCGGGTCATACAAGGCCTCGTCTGGGCCGGCATGTCCTTGCTTCACGTTTTTGGATCAAGTAATGCGCTAGCAAACGGTCGGAAACCCGCGCCGTACCAGGTCCAGAAACCTCCATTGGATACCGACTGGACTTACAAGGTGGGCACCAACCCTTGGCCTGAACACCCTCGACCGCAACTCCGTCGAGAGAATTGGACAAACCTCAATGGTATCTGGACGTACGATAAAGCAGGGCACGCCGGCAACGCGCGCATCATCCCGCCGCTGGAAGCTCTCTCGCGAGAAGTCATGATCCCGTCCTGTGTCGAAAGCGCTCTTTCCGGCATTCAAGATCTCGATGCTACGGCCATGTGGTTTGCGCGCAATTTCAGTGCCCCAGATTCCTGGCGAGAACAGAATGTCCTTCTTCACTTCGAGGCTGTCGATTACGAAGCTACTGTGTTCTTGAACGACGTACAGGTTGGATACAACGTCGGAGGCTACTTTAGATTTACCGTCGACATAACCGAGAAGGTGAAATGGGGACAGGAAAACAAACTGTAAGATTGCCTGCCCTGTCACAGACAATTCATACGCATACATTGACGCACGATCTAATTGGACTTTACGTAGGTCTGTCTACGTACGTGACCCCACCGATCTGGATGTCATTCCTCGTGGAAAGCAAACCCGAAATCCCAGTCATATCTTCTATCGATCGTGCTCGGGCATCTGGCAAACCGTCTGGTTGGAGAGTGCACCCTCAAATCGCATCACTCGGTTGGATGTATCTGCTGGAATGGCTGGAGATGGTAGAATATCCTTTTTTTTTTTTTTTTTTTTTTTTTTTTTTTCTTCTTCTTTTTTCTTTCGCTTATTGATTTTTCCAAAGGAGGGCGGTTGCTAATAGTCCCGTGTCCTTGGTAGTGACCATGACAGTCCACTCTTCTGCAAAACAAGGCACTCAAGTCAGAGTCACGGTTGTCGATACCAAGGGAGAGGTCGTCGCAGAAACGGCCGGCCCTTCCGATAAAGAGTTCAAGTTCGTGGTTGGCTCACCGCGACTCTGGTCGCCATCAACGCCGACACTGTACAATCTCACAGTGACAATGGGCAACGACCAAGTACACAGTTACACTGGCTTTCGCACGATATCCAGTGGCATCGTGAACGGGGTCCAGCGTCCGCTTCTGAACGGCGAATTTGTCTTCTTGTTTGGAACCTTGGACCAAGGATATTGGCCGGACGGCTTGTACACTCCGCCCAACCGGGAGGCCATGATTCACGATCTGAAAATGCTCAAAAGCCTCGGCTTCAACATGATGCGCAAACATGTGCGTTGCACTTGCAATGTCCCTATCAAGACCAGAAGCTTACCACGTCGACTGTAGGTCAAAGTCGAACCCGATCTGTTCTATCGAGCTTGCGACGAGATCGGCCTCCTTGTCATTCAGGATATGCCTAGTCTTTTCACCAAAGGAGACATCTCACCAAACCTTCAGCAGGCCGTAGAGTTCGAGCGACAGCTCGAGATTCTGATTCACGAACACAAGAGCTACCCCTGTATTGGCATTTGGGTGTGTATCGCTCTAGTTTGTACGAGAAGGAACAGGCTATCTGACTTTGAGTGGCAAAGATGATCTACAATGAGGGCTGGGGACAGTCACGTGAAATGCCATATTCCGAGGCAAGGCTCACCCGGCTTGTCCGGCGGCTTGATCCATCAAGACTCATCGATTCCGTGAGTGGCTGGAACGACCATGGATTCGGCGACTTTTCAGTACGTCCCAGACCCTGGCGGCAGATGACAAAATGCATGACTGGTTTGCAGCACTGACCAAGTAGCGCAGGATAACCACCACTATGCCAATCCTCAGTGCGGCACCCCGTTCTATTCTTTAGCATCATCACCGCACGACCCGACGAGAATCGGGTTCCAAGGAGAGTTTGGTGGGATAGGCCATGTCCCAGAAATGAAGCAGTATGTTGACCAGGGAGGGAGCTTGATGCTACCTGCCCATGCCGCAATGGTTTTGTGCTATGCTCTAACTGGCTGCTTAGCTTGTGGAACGTCCAGCAGGCCCTTGATCAGATGAATCAAACGTACGAGATCAACGCCGACTTGAAGTCTTACAACTATCGTGCGAGCGTATTGTTTCGAGAGTTGACGGAACAAGTCGAGCGCTATGCCTGCAGTGGGGGTGTATGGACTCAAACCACAGACGTTGAGGGAGAGGTGAATGGGCTGTACACGTACGATCGGCGTGTGCTACGACCGGATGTTGGTCAGTGGAAGAGGGATATCACTGGCTTGTATGAAGCTGCCGCTCAGCGGCGGGGTGGATCAAGGAAGGCGGCGATTCGCGGGATGTGATCCTGTTCCAAACAAGCATCCTTTTTTCGGCTTATGCTGGCTCTCCTGTTCATGAATGATGGGTGTAGGGCATGGAGACGCGAACATGCTACACAATCATCAGCGCTATGAAGAACGAATACATGCAGTATTATAGCCACGACGGATCCCAGTAGCCGACGAGTGGTCGTGATAGAGGACCAGTGACCCCTTGAGCGCGCTTGAGCTGGACCAAGGTCACGCCCGGCACGACATTGAGGTTGTTGAGAAGATGGAATGTTGCCCACCCGCCGCCTTGCTTGTTCGCGGCGGAGACGGAAAGCGCCACCGGGCAGTCACATGCCGGATCTGGCTCTCCATGGCCGCGGCCGGCATTGTTCTGGTGCAGGGGCCCCGGCCCAGGCACCGACGCCAGGCTGCCATTTGATGTCCGGGTGCATGCAGGTGGAGTGGGCACGTGTGCGTGTGGGGTCTTTGCGGCGCCGACAGCGATTCGCGAGACGGACGGACCCGCGGAGCCACTGCGAGGTCCGGCGAGGGCGCAGCTGGGGGGACGGGCGGCCGAGCAACTCGATTGATTGGATCGCCTTTCCCGCCACTCCATATGTATGTACCTATCCCCTTGGTGCCCAGAAGGCTACACCCACGTACCCCCCACTTTTTATTAGTGGCTTATTGGATAGATTTAGGCTACTTTTTGATACTTGCTTTTTAGCTGTATTCAATCGCTATACTATGTAGCGCTTTGTAGCGCGGTACCTTTGCTACTCTATAAATTAGTGTGTGCACAATGTACTTTTTATAGAGCATTTTCATTGGACAGATAAGTGGGTCGATACGCGATTGTAGCCTTCTGGGCACCAAGGGGATGTACATATGTATGTACAATCTACCCCCTGAATTATTTTACAGAGTGACAAGCCCCACCTTGGCCAGCTGCCAAGTCCCCTCTTAGCAGCTGGTTGGGCAAAGGTCACGTGCGTGCACAAGCCCATAGGGCTTGCAGCTGTTAAGGCGGCACACGGGGAATATTCAGGGTATTAACCAGGGCCTGCAGATACATTTTTTTATATTGAAATTCCATATAGCTAAATGTTCTTTTTAGCCGGGGACCATGTCATCACAATTGCCGAAGAGACGCTTGATTGGCTGAACCCCCCCTGTAATGTCAATGTGTAAAATAATTCAAGGGGTGGACTGTATGTACTGTACGCCCGGGCCCCGACTAGCAATCCAAGATGAACAAACCGCGGGGTGCGGAGACGACACATGGACCCCCGCGTAGTTGAGACGCCGGAAGTTAGTAATGTGGCGTTGAAGGTCATCGCCGAGGTTCGCGATGCTTTCTGATCCGGTCTTGCGTCTTGTCCCGGTGGGCCTGGTATTTAAAGGGGCCGTGTTTCTGTTCACCCCCGTCGTTGTTTCCGCCTTGTAGGTGCTCTCCCTTTTCTTTTCTGTGAAAAAAAAGTCTCCCTTTTCTTTTCTATAAAAAAAAAAGAAGAAGAAAAAATATATAATATAAAGAGGAGAGAAAAAAATAAATCTAAAAAATAAAAAGAAGAAAGGAGAAAAAAGGAGAAAAAAAGAGAAAAAAAGGAGAAAAAAAGAGAAAAAAAGAGAAAAAAAGAGAGAGAGAAAAAAGAAAAAAAAGAGAGAAAAAAGAGAGAAAAAAAAAAGAGAATAATAAAGATTAACACGAGAACGGAAAGAGGGAATCAAAGACGAACCCCAGCAAGGCCCATCTACCTACCTACCCATGGCGCAGCAAACTCCCGACGTAGACTTTGACGTCGTCATTGTCGGCGCCGGCATCTCCGGCATCAATTTCGCATACAGACTGCAAGAGCGCAACCCGCATCTGAGCTATTGCATCGTCGACGGGCGACACGAAATCGGCGGGACGTGGAGCCTCTTCCAGTATCCAGGTGCGTACTTTGCAGGAAATGCGAGCATGTGTGTAGACTGGCAAAAGAGAAGACGGCGAGAGAGAGACAAGACGTCGTGCTAATATGCTGTCGTGCGCAACAGGCATTCGGTCCGACTCGGACTTGTACACATTCGGCTTTGCCTGGCGACCATGGGAAGACAACCAACCCATTGCGCGCGGTCCGCTCATCCTCAAGTACCTGAAAGAGTCTGCCTCTCAGGAGGGCATCGACAAGCACATCAAGTTCAACCATCGCGTTGATGCCATGGATTGGTCCTCGGCGTCGTCGGCGTGGAACGTCCACATGACTGCCAACGACTCGGACCGCATCGTCGTGCGGTCCCGATTTGTCCTTCTCGGCACGGGCTACTACGACTACAACGAGCCGCTCAAGGCCCAGATTCCCGGCATCGATGGCTTCCAAGGCACCGTCATCCATCCCCAGTTCTGGCCAAAAGACGTCGACTACACCAACAAGGACGTCGTCATCATCGGCTCGGGCGCCACCGCCATCACTCTAGTCCCGTCCATGGCCGACACGGCTGCGCGCACAACCATGCTGCAGCGGTCTCCTACATACATCCTATCGCTTCCCGAAAACGACGTCTTCGACAGCGCGGCCCGATTCCTGCTGCCCGCTCGTCTGTCCAAGCCGGTGATTCGGTTCAAGTACATCCTGGCAGCCTTTCTCCTCCGCCTCTTCTGCAAATGGTGGCCCCGCCTCGTACGCACGCTTCTTCTTCGACTGACGGCCCGGAGACTCCCCGAGGGCATCAAGATGGAGCCCCATTTCACCCCCAGCTACAATCCCTGGGAACAGCGCATGTGTCTCTGCCCCGGCGGCGACTTCTTCAAAAGCCTGCACACGGGCAAGGTCAGCATCGTGACCGACGTCATTGACCAAGTCACGGCGCGGACCATCAGGCTCAAGTCCGGCCAGGAACTGCACCCAGACATCATCGTCACCGCCACGGGACTCAAGGTGCAGCTGGCCGGCGGCATCAGGGTGTCGGTCGACGGCGACGTCGTCCAGCTCTCCGACAGCTATTCCTGGAAGGGATGCATGCTCGAGAACATACCCAACCTGTTCAACTCCATGGGCTACGTCGACGCCAGCTGGACGCTCGGCGCCGACGCCACGGCCCAGCTCGTCTGTCGCATGCTCGACAGATTCACGGCCGGCGGCTACAACCACGTCGTGCCGCGGCTGACGTCCGAGGAAAAGACCAGCATGACCCCGTTGCCCTTTATGAATCTCCAGTCCACCTATGTGCAAAGGGGCAAGAGTCAGTTTCCCAAGGCTGGCAACAGCAGCCAGTGGCTCCCGAGATCATACTACTGGAAGGATCTGAGCAACGCGTGGTGGGGTGACATTCAGACCGGTTTGCAATGGTCTCGACGGGAGGCAGCGTGATTTCGGACAAGGCGGTCCTTTTTGGTCACGCGGGCGCATACCAGGACCAATCTGTAACACTTTGTCGGGGAAAAAAAGAAAAAAGAAAAAAGAAAAAAAAGAAAAAGAAAAAGAGGGGGGGATTTGACCATTGGCAACAATTCAACGTCAGGTTTGTTCTGAGAATTGCGGAGCGAATGTATTCGAAACAATTGTTGCGCGGCAAGCTAATTTTCTATGCTACAGATTTTGAAAGTACGACACACGCAAACATGAATTGCTGTATAGAGGAAGGCGGAAATCGTACTTGAATAATCTTATGCCAGGGTGTAAAAATAAATTAGATTTTAATGCTTAAGCTTTCTATATGGATGGGTAATCATTTCACATCTCTAAGAAAATTCTTTGTCAAAACTCATGTCCCATGTCCTCGGCTTCCTGATACACCCAGTTCATGTATACGTTGCGAAACGCATCTTCATCACCCGCTTGCAAAAATAAAAATAAACAGACAACCCCCCCTTCCCTCTACCGTCTCACCGCAGAGTGAGGACCCTTGTGAACAGACATGAGCCGTTGCGTTAGTCTGCCTTCTTGGAAGCCTTTGTTCTCAGTTTCATCAACCCGTACACCAATCCATACGAGCTGAATACCATGAGCACCACGATGCCTGCGTCGCGCCAGGCGTAAGAGTATTCATTGAGGTTCAGGGTCCTCAGATAGTCCTGGGCCTCGGTAAACGAGCAGACGCGGCACGACGCCGTGGCGTCTGGGTTCAGGAGGTTGGCAACGCGGCCGGGCCCGTCGTCGCTGTTGAGATAGCTTGCCAAGTAGCCCGCGCATGTCGTCCCGTTTGGAGGGTCGAATGTCGCCAACTCGTGTTCCGCGCACGTCACTTTGCTGCCCCAGAGGTCAAACACAAGCATGCTCCCCATGAGATAGTTGAACGGGTTGATGTAGTATACCCAGTACCTCCAGAACGCCTGGATCTGTGAATACGGCACGAGGACACCGCAGAAGGAGATTAAGACGCCGAGGAGCAGCGGATTGACGAGAGACGCAAAGACCTCGTTGGGCGCGTAGGCTGCAACGAACTGTCCGATACCCGTGTAGAGGAACTCGTACATGAGCACCACAAAGAACGTGGCTCCAGCCCGGTCCGAGCTGCTCGGGAAGCCGACTGTGTAGTACCAGCAGAAAAAGTACACGATTGCGCAGATGATGAGGTACGGAATTTCCGAGACAATGAGCCCGGTCACGAATGCGACCCATGAATACATCTTGGATTTCTTCTCTCGAGCCTCAAAGATGTTCCGGCGGTGGATGAACAGCGGCTGAAGCTGGGCCAAAACACCGGGCGCAACGAAGATGAAGTTGAAAATGGTAAAGAGCTTGAGTTGCAGGTCGCCGACGGAGTCGCCTACCATCCAGAAAGAGAAGCCGTTGAAGAGTGCTGAGAAAATGTGTAGCGACAACTTGTTGTTCACGTAATCCGTGTTGCGGTAAAGCGAGAGGTTCATCCGATGCGTGACAATCTTGATCTGCTCCCACATGGGAGTAGCAAACTCATGCCCGTCGTCCACTGTTCCGGGAGGCGCTTTGGCTGCTTCTTCCTCAATCCGATCCAATTCTGCCATCATTTCTTTATGTTCAGGCGAAGAAAGCCACACATCGCTCCAGTCCTTGTCCTGTGAGTACGCGCCAGAAACAACGTCAATCATGTGCTCGGCTGGGTTGATCTCTTTCGGACAAGGTGCGCCATTACGACCAAAGTAGTCCCTGACGGTGCTTGCGTTTTCGCCAATATCGCCAAAGTACACCGTCTTGCCCCCTTTGGCCAAAAGCAACAGTGTATCGAATTGAGCAAATAGCTGGGCAGAAGGCTGATGAATAGTCACGAGGACAGCCTGTCCGACTGCCGCAAGTTTTCTCAGGAATCGGACAGTATGGTAGGCCGACTGACCGTCAAGACCTGAAGTAGGCTCGTCTAGGAAGAGCAGAATGCTCGGTTTGGCAACGAGCTCGACACCTATCGTGACTCGCTTCCGCTGTTCCACGCTTAAACCAGCACCCACCTCACCAATCAGTGTGTCGGCTAGGTCGTGAAGCTCGAGAAGATCAATAATGGTATCGACATAGGCAAGTTTCTCCTGGCGCGGGGTGTCCCGACTTTGTCTGAGAAGAGCCGAGAATTCCAATGCTTCGCGGACAGTGCTGAAAGGTTCATGGACATCCAGTTGCTCACAGTAACCGGCCGACCTTTGGAACGACACTGGAAGCGGCCGACCGTCGACAAGGATAGACCCGTGGATCGTTCCCTCCGTCTTTCTCTGGGCCAAAACATCCAGAAGCGTGGTTTTACCTGCGCCCGACGACCCCATCAGAGCAGTTAGGTTGCCCGGTTTCACCCAGCCCTGAACATGGTCCAAGAGTAGTCGGTCGCCGGATGGTGTTTTTACCGTGTAAGTCAAGTTTCTCCATGTGAAGACAGAGGTATTGCGAATGAGATTGGCAGGAGTTTCTGTCCCCGCCACTCGTGAGTCGTCCTCGGTAAAGTTCCTGGAGGAAGAACTCGGGCTGACGGCACCTTCGGGCCCCTGTTGCTTCTCAACGTCGTCGTGTTTCGGGCGTGTGCGAGCTTGGCTTGCCCGGACAGTATCTCTGGGAATGAATAGGCTTGGGCCGGCATCGGATGACGACCGCCAGCGAGTCGTCATTACGACTGTAATGGAGACAAAGAAGGCCCACCACGCCCAAACAATGCCAAAATTTCGCCATAGATGTGAGTGGTCATAAGATAGCGATGCCAGATATGCGTCACCGTCCACGTAGGACTGACCAGGAACAGCACCGCCGATGCCAGCGCAAGCCTGATGGGCCTCGTCCGAAAAGCCAGGGCCATTTGGGACCAAGTTGTTGCCGACGCACGGAATTCGTTTTCCATGAAATTCGTTCGAGAGCAGGGCGTCAAACGCATAGGCTAGCGGGTTGATCCAGAATAGCCAGACAAACCAATCGTGCATATCGGGTTTTTGAATCATGTAACCAATGTACATGACGGCGGCTGTAATGACCAGTCCCGATATCTTTGAAGCTGCGTCGAAAGTGCGGAATGCCGCCCCAACGGATCTGAACAATGCAGTCATGCACTAGCGTAGTTGACCAAATTAGTTTCGTTTTCACCAGCGCCTTCTTAACACAAGAATAGGGAGCAAGAAGAAGAACCGCTACGGAAAGAAGAAGTAGAAGAGAACTGACAAATGTAGTCGCAATGAGGATAGCCACAAAGGTGAAGAAAATACCGGCATCCGTCGTCAACCCAACCATGAAGTAAAGGATGATGGAAAATATAAGGACCTGGAACAAAATGATGGGGACATCGGCAGTAATCTGCGCCAAACAAAAGGCAGCAGGATGGAAAAAAGCGAAGGACTTGTGCTTAACAAGTATCGGCCGACCATTAAAGCTCTCGGTCACCTCTGACATGGACATCAAACTGTTGAAGAGGAGAGCAAAGAAGCAGGCGCCCGATTTGACAAAAAGGCCCGCCGAAGTCGAGGGTGCGTTGTAGAATAGCGATCCTGCTATCACAGCCTGCACGATTGCCGAAACCTGTTTGATCATGAATGTGGCCTTGTCACCCCAGATAATCTGATACTGGCGCATGACACAAGCCTTAACCTGCTGACGAAAGCCCACCGTGAAGGGACTACTTTTCGGGACGCCTTTCTGTTTGTCCATTTGCACGGCCAACTCGAAAAGTTCCGTTCGCTTCTTGGCGTCTTCCGTAAGTGGGTAGTCGTACTCCGCCTTCATGGTACTGCATATCTCCGTCTGTTCATACAAGTTCCGTATGGTCAGCGCATCCCGCGGAAATGTAAGTTTCTTGTCTTCCTGAATCTTGCGCTCTGTCGGGACTGTGACTCCAGTGAGAAAATCCGCGACATTGGCGCCATTATCACAGATGAATCCCAATTGTTCCATAAACGGTCGAGCGTCTGAAACAGGACCATAGTATATCTGCATGCCTTGATCCAGAACGAGGACCTTGTCAAATAAGTTGTAGATGCCATTTCCAGCTTGGTACAGCGTCACAACAGATGCAAGACCCAGGACGTCCGTCATTGCTCGGATTGCTTTGGCGTACTCAAGAGCGCTAGATTATTGACGGTCAATGATAAGGTTCATTATGCTTTTGCCCAATCGAGCAGCGCGCGTCAGATGAATATGATGGGACATGACGAGTCGACTTACTTGCTGGCATCAAGACCTCGGGTCGAATTATCCCAGCAGTACACGCTTCCACGGGTCGCCAAGCATTCGATAATAGACAGTCGCTTCCTCTCGCCTCCAGAGACACCACGTATGAATGCGTTGCCGACCTTGGTGTCAACGGTGTGCTCAATAGCCATGGATCGTAACAAAAAGTCCTTTGTTTGCGTTCTCAATTGCTCTGGGTCTGTAACACCATTGGGAAGGCCAAAACTTTGTTTCAAGCGAGTCGCAAAGTCCATCGTCTGTGCGACTGTCAGGGCCGGAAAGAACACTTCTTCCTCGGTGTTCATGACAATCTGACCCTTGTAGCACCGGGCGTCCTCTGCTTTCAAGCTTCCATAAAAGACATCTCCTGAAACTTTTTCGTATCCTCTCCGTTTGTTCGCCAGCACGTTGAGTAAAGTGGTGCAGCCGGAACCTGGCCGTCCCAAAACGAGAAGCATCTCGCCGGGTTTGACGCAACCATGTGAATTGTCGAGAATCGTTTTCACGGGCAGTTCTCGACGGGACTCTCCGACAATTTTGGGGATGTCAAACTGTGACAGAATATTTTCGTGGATGGCGGACTCGGCGCTTCTGGCTTCGACTCGTAAATTAGTCCAGGTCACCCCCAATTCACGTCGCGGAAAACTCGAGGCTTCGTTTCTTTCTTGAAAACCCGCCACTTCGGCTTTCATGGCCCATTCCATGCTGACATTATGGTCTTCATCGCTAGAGTGAGTGGCTTGTTGTGCAAGAAATTCTGCGTCTGTGTCCTCCGACTGCATTGTCCTTGTCTGGATTGTTTTCGTGCGGCGAATAATGATTGATGGTCATACGCAAGGACACGCCAGAAGGAGGAAAAGAATAGGATAAAGGAGAGTTTCGGCCGATGTTCATGATGTTGAAGTACCGAGGGACCCGGGACACCTTATATATTCCCGACAAGCAGGTCGGCCGACTGGGTTCATGTTGTTTAGAAGCGCACACTGTCGACGTCATCGCCCCAACACAGCATGGCCTCAGGGGAAGTTTAGCAGCGGGCATGGGATCTGTCCGAGAGCCCGAGGGAAATACAGTCAGCGGAAGTCCTGGCAGGAGTATCTGCAAGGGCGGCCGTATGTATGTATGTATGTAGATGGAGCCAGTCGCAGCACCAGAGTTTACTGTAATAGGTATGCATGTACTTACATATGTATGTGTATGCATGCAAGTACCTATGTATGTACCTATGTGCCTGACTTCTACCTCCGCTTAGTAATAATCCGGCAGCGGAATAAACGGTAAAGTATGACTAGGGCCATTACCCGACTGCCGACAGCGTCTGAGACTTGCAACGGTAAGAATCCTGTTTCAATGCTTTGTTGATGTGGTCGTCAAGGATCCTGGCCTAAATTCTACCGCACCAGGCTACTTTAGACAAGCCATTCGAGTTTCTGCCGCTGAGTCAGCGGACTGCAGCCTGGCCGGCAACGCACTTTTGTCGCGCAAGGCCGGACCAGGCAGGGCAGGAAGGAGCGAGCCAGGGGCGGACTCGGATGGCCAACATGTCCGACTTTGATTCTACCAGACCAGACTCGCTTCCATTCTGTCTGATGTCCGATGCGAAGTGCAGCTACCACAACCTCCGCAGAACCCGAATCGCTTATACTTGATATCACAGCCGGATCCATCCATTCCCGAACCCTCCTTGTGTGTCTCATACCGCTCTAGCAATGAGGAACAAAAGAAGACCCGCCTGTGATTCGTGTCACAGACGCAAGGTGGGAAAATTGCCGCCAGCTTCTCCTGCGAGAAGGGCTCCTTGCCATGTGGCCCCGTCTGTCGTCCCTACAATAAGCGACATGTGTGGCTCCTGTGCGGCTATCAATCTAACTCAATGGTGTCAACTTGCCAGATCCAATGCGATATGTCCGAGGCCGACCGTCGATGCGACTGGTGTCTGCACCATAGCCTCCCCTGCACCTTTCATCGGCAGCGAGGAAGGAGTAAGAAAGCGTGAGTGTTGTTGGTTTTCCTTCTTTCTTTTTCCTTTTTTTTTTTTGCCTTGGCGCATTATGATAGCCACCATGATAGACGTCAAGACGACGAGGTTACTCAAGCTAGACTAATCAATTCGGTTTTGGACGTCCCATATGCTTACATATAAAAGTACACATCAATCGGACATCAGTAAAGACAATACTGCTGCATTGTCCATGCCACTGCAGATAAAGTCTCGCCTCTTACCACCGCGTTCTTGCTCTTTTCTCAAAGACGTATCAGGCAGCAGCAAAGATATTCTTGCATTAGCATCACCGCCGCGAGTGAGCCTCGCATGTTCATTGTGTCACTCGGAAAATGTGTCAGAAGCGTCAGACGTATCACAGAGAAGCCCCCGGTCTGCCCCCCTTGGGCAGATATACTTCGCGGGACAGCAGTTTGGTGCTGTCTGTCCTCTGAATGGTATTCCCCACCTGACTTCATACTGTGAGCAATGGATATTCGAACGAACAGGACAAAGGCCCAGATTTCGAGAACTTTGCGATAGAGGCGTCCACAAGCCGGACCGCTTAGATCGTGAAATTGAGCAACATGTGTACCCCGCCAATACATTACATCCCGCTGGCGATCCGCCTCTCCCCGAGAGATGCATCATGGAGTCACTGGTAGCGGATTTCGAAGCCTCTGACTTTAGTCTGTCTTTCCCTCTCATCAACCCACTTCTCTTCGAGGAAACCATGAGGCTGGCATATGCCACCGATCAGACACAGTCGACACTAGAGAGTAAATCTGCTAAAGCCTGCGTGCTGGCGTTTGCGTCTTTATCAAGCTGTCACTGTCCAAGCAAAGCTTCATCTGATGTTGACAGCGATTTCTGTATCAGGGCAGCGAAATCATTCATGTCGGAGATCATCGACGACGTAAGCGTTACAACATTACAAACTGTCCTGACCTTGGTGAGTTGTCCCGCTGTATTTGAGCATGAGAGCTTGGTAACCACAAGCTATAAAAAAAATTCAGGAAGTAGTATTAATAGTTCAATCCTGGTGACAGCTACTTCTCGATATTCTACGTGGTCACGTGCTGGTCTCAACCATGTATCACGCTCTTGCATGTCGGATAGTCTTTGCTCTCGGCGGACATAGGCTTACAATGACAGTGCCCGGGAATCGTAACATGACGAGACAAGGGCATGAGGATCGCCACCTCCGAATGCTTTTTTGGCTATGTTATATATTTGACAAAGACATTGCTCTCAGAAGCGGCCAGCCCCCGATAATCGTAGATGAATTTTGTGATCTAACGCTTCCCGATGGATATGACGAATACCGGTTCACAGGTCTTCCGAGAAGTCCCAGAAGTGGTCTGGTGCAAAATCCGTGGCTTCCAGGCGATCTCCGACTTAGCATGGTCAAGTCCAAAGCCTTACATACACTATACTCATGCGCATCGTTACAAATGTCCGATGCGGAGCTCTTGAAAACAATCCGAGAACTAGATGAGGAGCTCGAAAGCTGGCGGACGTCTATCCCGGAACCATTCTGCCCATCATTATCCATTAGAAAGGACGTCAAGCTGGCACAAGACGCGTCCATTTCACAAAACATGCTGTTCATCGAGCTACATATGGACTATCACTACCTGCTGAACATTATACATTGTGCAAGTGGACGTTGCACGTATCGTGACCGCGACCGCGCTCAGAGTTTGACATTTGGGGTACAATCTAGCTTCGAGATTTCGGTTGAAGCTAGCCGGTCAACCTTGATATTCCTCAGTGCGACAGCCAGTAGAGTCGCTGGAGATGCATTTTGGTAAGGTTCTTCTTATTCCAACTGATTGTGCAGTTTTTCGCCCTGCGAGAGAAACATGAAACCTTGTACTGATCGGCTTGCTGCTTGGCAGGTTCTTCATATTTTATCCTCTGTCGGCACTGTTGACACTATTCTTCAACATTCTGCAGAATCCAGGTCACTCACTTGCGATACACGATATGGAACTACTTAGTAAGGCATCACAGATCATTCGACGAATGCCGATTCGGCATGTTACGTCGCAGGAGACGGAATACCTGATTAAGATGGACAGACTGGCCGCCGAGCTGAGTAGGCTTAGTAGTTGTGCTGTCGACAGGCACATGGCCAACAATTCGCCTCGTTGAAAAGCTCTGAGCGGAGGGCTTTTGGTTTTGAATGCAACGACAATTTTTTACCACTGCTCATCATTGTCCAAAAGGAGGGCGCTTTTTCTTAAAAAGCTGCAGCTAGCACTCGACAGGACAACGATTGTCTATAGTGTTTAGAGTTTCGTCATTGCTACTCGACCCATTATTGGCCGATTCTGTCCTTGCACATGTAGTGTTACAAATAAGTACCACTGTCACCGGCCGTAGCTCATTCTCAACACAGCAGCACTTACAAATGCGATGCTGAGACTGTCAGCGCTGGCCGAAAATCCTGCAAGATTTTGTTGGAGCGCAGAACCCAGAGTTCAGAGAGCGCACGACGTGGCGCCTGGTCCGTGGTATTCAGATCAGTGCGCTTATAGACGACAGTGACAAGCAGAAACTAAGTCAGACAACAGTCGCCGAAGACGGTCGAGAGTCAACGCCATAGGAGCGTGGCCACTGAGCATGAATCCGGCGAAATAACGCACTAGGGCGTTCATTCTGCATACTAAGTTGTATTTTATTGTGGAATCCGGGACTTCTATGAGCTGAAGTGACCACTGTCGGTGTCGATAAAAACCAAACCTCAACCCAAGACGACGGGTGATTACGGGAGCGCCTACGTAAAAAGAGACATGCTGCTTCACCAAGGCAGGCCTATTGGTGTACCCAAAATGGTTCTCGGGTTCCGGGGCCATTGATTCCAGCCTATGAAAAGTCCGTCAGAAGCTATCGACTACTTTCGCCAATTGGCATTAGAAAAGAGCGTATTTTAATACTGAAAGAAATCATGTGCGCAGGTCGCAAGCGAGTATTGGAATAGGAACTTAAGAGGCAATACTTACGCAATAACCAGCGGAGACTATCCCTTTGATGCGCATAAGGCTGCACTTGTGTATTCCCTATTTTTTTTTTTCTATATCTTATTAGTTAAAGATGAGTACATTTAATTGCTTGCTTACTAAGCCTTTTTATAAGAAGAAAATATAGTATTTAGTAGTTAAGGGCTTTTCCTATGATGTAATGTTGATGTATGTTATAACTAGATGGCAGAGTGGGTTAGTACCTAAATGTGGCCTACTGCGCACCAAAGGAATATGTATTCCGATGTTGAAATGGGGATTTGTCAATACAGACACAATATGTGTGACGATCCGAAACGTAAGGTACTTTAGACATCTATTTAGAAAAAAATGAATAGAGGATTTCAATCTGTCATGTCCCTGGGACTGTTACTACACCGCATACTGCAACGTGATGAACAAAATTTGGGTCACTTGCAATTGGAGAGCGGTACGGAACCAGCTGCAAGTCACGACACAAACAAGATGACACGTGGTGATACAACATGTATCTAATGACAAGGCGGGGCCACGCTCAATTGTGTCTCCAAACATTATTATCAATTAATTATAGCTGGCGTGGTACAGTACACGGCTATTACATTACTTGGCGCTGTGGAGGGCCTCCTTGGCACGAACATCGCTTCGAAGATTCTTGTCCTTGACAGTTGGGCAGCCCGCATATTCGTCAATTTTGCGAGGCGTCGCATCGGAAGCGTTGAGTTTGCCGTGAGTAGTGGTGTACTCGTCCAGAGTCGTGGCCGGCAGGGTGGTGGTTTCGTGGTGAATGGCGGCATTGTTGTGCCTTTCATGCACCGGAACGGTGGTGTGAACCACTTCGGGCTGAACAGTCTTCTTCTGGATCACGGGCTGCACGTGGTGGTGAACGTGGTGATGGGTGCGCTCCCCAGAAATGGCTGGTCCTTCGGAGGATGTATGCTCGGTGCCATGGATGGTAGAGGTGTTTTCGAACTTGGCTGCGTCTTGCTTCAGCTTGGCGTCGACGTCGGCCTGGTTGCCATGATCGACCACCTTGTGCTGGGTGGGGAGAGCATTGTGCGAGTGCTTTTCAGGTCTACAGATGGTGTCAGTTGCTTGGTGTTGTCCGTCGATGCTGTCTGGACGTCTTGATGCGGAGGATGACTTACAGGACTTCCTGGTCCTTGATGGGCTGCACGATGGTCTGGTGGTGATCCTGGTGAACCTCGCGGTCGACGGCGGTGGTGACCTCTTCGTGCTTTTTGGGAAGGACGTGCTCTTCCACGACGGGCTTTCGCACAGACTGGTCAACCTCTGTTTTGTGTTTTCCGTCGTGGGAGAGGAAGTTAGACACGGCTTGCTTGGCCTTTTCCATGGTGAAGGTGTTTGGTGAAGGTGTTTTGTTGGTTTTGGAGATGGTTCTTGTTGGAAAGTGACTGGAAATGCTGGATGGATTGATGGAGAGAAGTCATCGGTTGACAGGGCATCTACGTTGTATATATAGTAGTATCGACGATGAGTGTCCATTCAATCAAGAGCTAAGGTCTCTAGTAGTTCTTTTCTCTCTCTCTCG